>JASDQU010359752.1:0-11666 GCA_032191745.1 Picea mariana | reverse complement strand
AGATAGTCTTCAAGGCAAGAAAAATCACTTGGACTCAAGGTTAGTATTTGATTTTCTAACTGTTGTTCTCGAATAATATTGAGTTTACCAAACACAGATTCAATCTTGTCCCAAGCTTCTTCGGGGTCATCAATTTCTTGAAGGTGGTACCTTAAATCAGGAGAGATGGACATTCCGATTAGTCCACATGCTTCATCACTCCTATTAGCCCACTTTTCTTTCTTATCATCATCAGTGGGTTCTTTTTCCTTTCCCAAGGTAATCCAGTACAAGCCTTTACTTCTTAATAAATCTTCCATATGAGATTTTCATTGGAAGTAGTTGTTGTTGGTAAGAAAGACATTACTTGTAGAATACATATTAAATATGTAGATAATATGGATTTAAAAAATGAAACTGATGATCTGGATGGAAAGAGCTCGAAAAATTATGCGGTTTTAAAAAATATGACACTGAAAATGGACTTCCCATGTGAGAGTTATGCCCTTTTAAAAAAAAGGCATAAACGGTAACCAAATGACCACGTGATAGTGTAAGCTGCTTTATGAAGTGATCCACTTTTATAAAGAGAAGTGGGGATCACTTTTACAATGAAGTTACCTTATAACAGAAAATCTGCATACAAAATAAATAACTCTAAAATAAAATATTAAAGCTACTTATAGTGATTCACTTTTATACTTGAAGTGAAATACACTTTACAACTTTAGCATGATTTTTTTCAAAAAAGTAACAAAAGAGAGACCTAAACTCAAAACCTCTTCCTTAATAAGGCAACTTTTAACCAAATGGTCTAGAAAAACATATTGTAATATTTAGAAGGAGGATTGGGGGTGTTTTTGTTGTGGAAGATGACCTTGGAGAGCATGCTAAAAAAAAACCTCTTTTCACACAAGAATTTTTTTTTGCTTTTCGATGACAACAAGTGTTAGATCTCAGTTAGCTTACCCGAAAGATGCACCTTTTCCTATCTATTTCTGATTTTCTGAGATCACACAGGGTGCGGGGCAAATAGAATACACAGATATAAAAGAGTAGCAACCTAAAAACAAATAATATCAAACCGAAATAAAACCAAAATAAAACTTTGCAGAAATTTAAAAAATCCATATTTAGGCTTAATACCTCCGGATTTGACTGTAATGGCCGTATCTTGGAAAAACATAAACCTTTTAGAGTGAAACGAAAAATGTTCCTAACTAAAACGAGTGCTACGGACGCAATGGAACAATCCTCTTAGCCCATAAATGTATGGAAATGACATAAAATTGAGATGAGGCAACTCGGCTTCACGATCTCGATCTACAACATGAGCGGGTCTTCAAACAGGCTCTGATACCATGTTTGACAACACAGGTATTCCAACAGAGGATGAACACCTTCAATAACCACTCACTTAACTAGATCAAATATCAACACACTGATGTTTTCACATGGTAAAACCCCTACGGGGACACATCCACGGCCCCAACCAACCCGACCACTTGGAGTAGTTTATTAATGCAAAGAAAAAGATTACAGAGAGATTTTACAAGATATTTTCTCACAATCGATCATCGGCAAATGACCCTCCATGATCTTTAAATAGAGATCATGGACCAATCAGGTGTTAAGCCACATATCAATGGTAGTTAAGATCAAGGAGAGTATGAACCATCAGATCACTCTATGTTGGGAACATATCATGACCGTTGGATTTCCTAACTACAAATGCATACTAAAGAAACACACTAAGAAACAAACTTTTACCTAATGACACATTAGACCAAGTAGATCTTAACTAACTCCTAAGTGTCTAAATATCCTAACACAATGCATGTGTCCAATCAAGTGGAGTGTATAAGTTGTAAAGGTAAGCTAAATTGTTTGCTTGTTGATGTCCAATAAGTGGATCATGGAACCTAATCCATAGAACGTCATTGCTATCTATTTTTGTATATTCTTTGACCAACCCATCAACACCATTCACCAAGCCATCCTGTGAGTCATAATTGCAAGTATATATTTCAACTAGCATGTCGAATTTTAGGACAAGCAGCGTAGGAAAAGTAGTTGTGTGCTGATGACATGCCACATAACCATGGTTATCTTATTCCACATCAATTGCACTAATCATAATTTCATCACCAGGTATTAGTGAAAGAATTTTATTGTTATGCATTACAACATTATTTTTTCTCTAAAATAAACACAAGAATGTTGGTTCCTTTTGTGCACAACAAACGCAATGTGCATTGATATATAACAAGTCATGAGTTGTCTAGTTATTTGTTTCTGTTCAAAATTGCAATGAACTTTTCATCTCTCTGAAGCATTGTAGTTCATTATTCATAACATCTTATATTTTTTTCCCAAATGTTAAGTACATGAATAGATCTAAAGATAAATCTCAACAATAAACCAATAATAAACACCAAACCATTCACCAAAATACTGAACACAAGAAATAGAGAAAACCCTTGAGGTAGGGTAACGCCATATATTAATCCTTAAGGAAGGATAACACTCCTCAAGAAATACTTGCTTATTACAATGACAATATTCTTCACTATGCTTCATTACATTGCTTATACTTATTTATATAGATCTTTCTATCTCCTAGGAACCTTCTAGAGATCCTTCTCACATTTATTACATCCAACTACCATAGTGGGCCTTTATTAATATAGTGGACCTAGTCCACCTTACATTGAATGAACACATTCTCATATATTAAATGACTTCCACTAATATTACATAACCACATTCCCATTGGGTACGTCCCTAGGTACCCCATATTACCTCTCTAGGTATACTACATTCCATCCCCCTTCACATGTTTCATCCTTGAAACATGAGAAGAAACCATACAATATGTCCAGCTAAGCAATGTAGCCAAATGGTACCAAGTACGACCATCCATCTATCCTAATGGAAGTCGAACACAATGTCCATCTGATGCCTTGCCACTTTGATCTTGCTCTACATCCTGTCAGGGTTGCCATGGGATTGTTTCTGTAGCCTGATCTCTTCCCATAGTACTAGTAGTCCTCCATGCACCTCTTGATCAGTTTCCTGTCTGGTGCCCTGCTGGTGCATAAATGTGTTGAAGCTCACACCCTTTCCTTGATGACTGTTGTTTCTCTATATGATGTGGATGATGATATACAACAACTATAGGAATTTGTTCATTTTTTTTCAAATCTACAACACATTGTGCCTTTGAGTCAATGACCTCCTTAGCTTCTTGAGTGTGTCCTTCCTATGGTTTTGCTTCATCTCCTCCTATAGAATCTTCCTCCGATTCAACTTCGGACTTGACAATAACTACTTTGCTGACCTCTATGGGCCCATCTTTCTTATTAAGAGACACATCCTGCAATGTGATTTTCTTTTTTTTTGTACAACAACTTCAAAAACTTATTTTTCATCTTAATTTTAATGGTACCCACTGATTCTATCCAAGGTTATACCCAAAAAATATCCACTTCATCCATATCCATAGCATAAAAATATGAATGCAACACATATTTATCCATACTGAGCTTCAAATATTTAAAATTTTTAAGATTTTCACCCTCAACCTGTGTGTTGTGAATATTCATTGCAGGAACTTGCAATTTATTAACCAACTGAATATTGATAAAATTTTGTTGGAAACTAGGGTTAATATAAACAATGACATTTTCTTTATGAATACAACCATGAAATTGTAATATAGATTTTCCATATGAAAATAAAATCTTGGTGATGTCTTTATCCTTACTCTTTGTATGATACCACTAGTCTAAAAGTAATTTTTCAAGTGCTTCCTCAAAAAGTGGCATCCACTCAGAATGGTGAAATGGTTGCCACCATATGAGAGCATCATCTTTGAAACCCCAGTCTACAAAATATTTCCACTTACCTTTCCATAATGACTTGTGAGATTGTATAAATTCTTCAATATTAGGGCCATCATCTCTTCCAGTAAAAAATAACATGCTTGGAATAAATCTTCAACAAAAACTAAAGTTAAAAATAACTTACTATAGAAAATCACGGTTTTTTCTGGAAAAATCCTGAAAAAAATGTTGAATTTAAAATGCTCATAACTTTACTTCCCAGACTCCATTTCGACTGATTGTTTTTTTGAAATTGGGTATTTTTCCGAGAGGAATTCAAATACCAAATTGTTTTATTAAATTATTCTCAAAACATTTTATATCTGAACCTGAAGTGCACCACTCTTTTTTTTTCTAGAAAAAATATGCAAAAAGAGCCAAAATATTTTCCCTTTCTTTGGCCAAGGAAAGTGCTCTGATACCAATTGTTAAGTACCTGAATAGATCTGAAGATAAATCTAAACAATAAACCAATAATAAACACCAAACCATTCACCAAAATACTGAACACAAGAAATAGAGAAAACCCTTGAGGTAGGGTAACACCATATATTAATCCTTAAGGAAGGATAACACTCCTCAAGCAATACTTGCTTGTTACAATGGCTATATTCTTCACTATGCTTGATTACATTTATTATACTTATTTATATAGCTCTTTCTATCTCCTAGGAACCTTATAACTACCATAGTGGGCCTTATTTAATAATATAGTGGACCTAGTCCACCTTACATTGAATGGCCTCCACTACCTCTCTAGCTACCTAATACCAAAATTCATATGTGAATGGTTGCATGTTGACTGTTGGATGCTAAAAAATTAGAGAATCCCGCACTAGTTGTTCCTGGTAAAGGTCACCACAGAACACCATGTCAATGTTTCCAAAGTACTAGGTTTGCATATGTTTTATGTTCCTAAGTCGATTTTCAATGGCATATAGGAATCAACTTCCAATCAAGGAGGCTTCATCTATGAAGATAAGTTGTAGTTCATCGTAAAACTTTGACAATCTGTCAAACATTTCTTTGTTATGTGGAATGAATCGAGACTTGTTAAAATTCATTAGCAATGCAGAATGGATTGTTGTCCCACCTACATTGTATAAAACTTTACCTTTATATGAAATTATTAGACCTTTTGGTTTCAAAGGATCACTTGTATTACATTCACCATAGATTCATATAAGCATATGAAATAACACTTTTGTTGTGAATGTTTTTCCTATTGTTTCCCTCCTGTAAGAAACAAGTGAATGAGTGTGTGTATGTCCATATGTTTTTTCAAGGCAATGTCCTTGACAATTTCTTGTTGTTATTTGTTTAGAAATCTCATATTTTTGTAATATTATTTGTTCTTAAGGAAAAGTGGATGTTTTGTCACCTGAATCCCAATATTGATACTTTTTTCCATATCAGATTGTTGAGGACATTGAATATATGCTTGTAAGTCATAATGTTCATATCCAAGTCTAGTTGTTTTAAGCTTAGTACATCTATCATCACTGTTTTCAAGAATATCAAGTTACTCAAGTGCAGTTTCTAAATCACCCCATGCTAGGTTGATGTTGTATGTAAAATTAGTCTCACCAATTTGTATTGCATTCTGATAGAAAGCGTATGCAACTTCCCATGTATCAAATCCATGTTTTAATGTTTCTTCACTTTCTTCAAATGGAACGTATAGAAAAATATTCTCATGACAAGATTTCTCATAGTTAGTGTGTTTATTTTATTTGACTAATTGTATTACATTCATTTTTTTCCTTTTTGATATGTGTTCACCATTTTTCTTGTAATTAGATACCAAATCTGCAAGGTAGATATCTTTGAGACAAGATGAACACTCAATGTAGTAATCAATAATGGAGTGGCACATCATGTCCTACGAATTATCAGGTTCTCATTTTAGTAGGAATAGTGGCTTAAGCATAAACATGCATTTACTAGGAGGAGATGTGTTTATGAAAATACACTCCCTCGAGCTCGAATTCAATGGGAGGGAAAGAGAAATATGAACAACCCGTTGAGCTGACATTTGTTGAAGATTAAGAAATGCATTTCCAAGTGTACATATCATTTGCATGGCATCATTTCAAATTGTTTCATGTTATATGCATATTTTCTTAAATGCACTTGTCATAGATTTGTTAGGTTTTTTCATGTACAATAAACAATACAATGCCACAACATATGCATTGAGCACATACTATGCATCTGTATTCACATTCCATATATTTGGCATGTCCTTGGAAAATTTATTGTTCCAAATATGCGACAATTTTCCTTTTAGGAACACTGTTAGTTTCTTCACTGTAGATTGTAGTAGTTGAATGTACTCATCTTCTGTTATTCTCATGCGCATCAAAAAGTCCTCAAAGCTCATAAATTTTGCATAATTTGTTTTCTCTATAAATATGAACAATGATTTTTATTTCCCAACAAGAACATCATTGACTAAACTAAGTGGTTCAATGAATTTCATGGTTCTCATTAGCATCATAGTGAAATTATATCTACAATGCAAGTTTTGTTTTTACAACTCTTTGTATGGTAGTGCCTATGAACTTTGGCTAGCTTTGGATCCAAATTATTTGTGTCACATCTAATGTATATTGACGATAAAAATCACAACGAGGATTTTTCCCGCAAAGTATTGCTAAATCCTATTATTTAAACTAAGCTAATTATATATAATACTAGTAGGTGGGACCCCCTTGTAGATTGGAGGATTAGAGATAGTCTTATTACACATTTTATGCTGCTGTTTTGGTGATACTTATAGGGTTCTACATGTTTGATGATGAAATCTTGGTTTTATTTACGACATATGGCAGATGGATAATGCACTTTATGTGGTGATTTCATTATTCTAAGATCTAAATTCTATGTATGAAGTGGCATATATTTACTGTTGTTACATTTGATAGTGTTTCCATGATTTATTATCTGTTACACCTACACAAAACACATGTTAGTAACAACAAGAAACAAGAGCAATGGAAAGATACTTGGAATAAATACAAGAAAATGAAACTATGCTATGCTATGCTATACTATGTGCAATTGAAATTTAAAGAAGTTGATGTTAGTCCTAACTAGAAATGTTAGTGGCTATACAATTTTATTGAGTTATATGGGGTGCATGTGATATATTTTATAGTATGTTTTTGGCAATGGTTAATATGGATCGACAGGCGAAATTGGAAAGCAATGTGTGCAAGTTTCGATGCATGGATTAATGGCATGGATTAATGGTTGGATAACTATCATGTACTATGTAATTGAATGAGATAGAGGATGGAAGTGACGTGCATTAAATGCACTTCACTCAATACTTCTTCCACTGGACGTCACCCTAGCATGGTTATTGTTAATTTGGTTTTTGTTGTGGTTAAGATCTGAGATTCAGGCGTGGAAGGAACTGCTCGACCTAGCTCGCATTTTTAAGGCCATTTGGTTATAGGTATGTTTTTTTCACCCATCCATGAACTCACTCTGTGTATGAAATGAACGTTGGCTTGGTATTGCATTGGTCTGTGTTTTCTTGAGGCTGAAAACTGTATAAATGCGTGGTGTTTTCTCTGGAATGGTTGTTTGTGTTATTCGTTGCAAATGGAAAAACTGATGGTTGAAGTCGCGATTGGTTGTTCTGTGTGGTGGAAGTCGTGATGGCTCTCTATTGTCTTTATGGGTTTTTGTTGGAGGGTTTCATTCTATTTTTCCTTGTTGGTCGTCTCCTCACAGTCATTGTAACCAGACCCGGTTGTATTTGGTGCTATGGGGTTGCTGTGTATAATTTGAACCACCTTTTGGTCACTGCATATCGTTTTCCACCTGTTCATGGGATCATTTTACGTTATTGGTATCCACACATTTGGTTATGGGTGGCTATTATGCCAAGAAGCTTGCTTTAGGGTTGATTGGTAGTACCCAGGCTCTGCATTTCTATCATCATTATTCGGATTTTGAGGAAAAACACGAGGGTTATGCCTTCGCATGTTCTTAGTGTTGGTTACTAGCCAATGAGAAATATATTCTCCTCTACATCATGGTCTACCCTACCTGGTGTCGAAATGTCACCCTATATTGAAAGCTAAGGGTTATAAGGCTTACGGTTCCACCATGCTTGTCTCGAGAGTCTCTCACCTACTTTCAATAAGGTCGACCTCCAGTCTCCCTATGTTTGGTTCCATCGATCGAACCCTTGATTATTTTGATTCATCAGTTACAGAGCCCGATTTTGGTGAACTAAACCAGTCGCACCCTGTCGGAAATCTTGTTGATTGTGTTAAGTTGGTTGAGAAGTATTAACAATGGTTTTGATTGTTAGCTTGTCTCTGTTTGATCGGGTTGATTGGAGAGTTGTGATTGGAAATGATAATTGGTATATAATCGCTACATTCTTTTATTATGATAGTTGAATCGATAAATCAACATTGTTTAATTGGTTGATTGGGAGTAATTGGATATGCACAGTCACATAAATGCCTCCTTGCATTATGTGTTGGTCTGTGTGTTCCTACAACGTGGTGTAAATTAAAGTGGTGGTTTCTGTTGCTATGTGTTTAATTTGCCTAATCAAGATTATTGCAATTTGAAGAGTTGATAATTGTGGCATAGCTATCTACTGTGTATGATTTATAAACATCGTGCATCATTTGGTTTTATTGCACCATCACAGATGAGCACGGGGTTTTGGTAGTATGGTTTGAATGCAAATTTAATTGTTAAATTTTTCAAAGGAATGGGATCAGGCATGTTTTACTAGAGTCTGTCCAACTTTGGAGAGACCCGTGTCTGTGTTTGATTTGAGAAATTAAATTATGGGCAGTGGTTGATGTTTTTATGATGAATAAAGTTGAAGCAATATGACGGTGTGTTCCTTGGATTTTGTTTTAAATATAAAAGGGAAGGAAATGAAAAGGAACATAATTCTTGTAAACAATATGGGTGAAAGTCATGACGATTCTGAGTATAATTATATTATGTGTTAATTGAAAGTTTTAAGGAATTTGAACATGGGACAATGAATGAATTTTAACACACAGTAATGGTTTAGTTGGCCATGATAATTGTTTAATTGGTGCTGGAATAGTCTTATTGAATACAAACCTATTTTTATGGATTACTTAATTGGTTTTTCAAACAATATTCACTCTTTTCCCCTACCATTATTTCATTTTTCACTCATTAGAATTACCCTCGCCTTCCCATATTCACCATCCACTCCTTGTTCCTAAAATTTAATTATAGTTAAGATAAGTTCTGTATTATGACAGTCAAAGGATCGAAGGAATGAATTACAGTGATATATTCTTTTGGTTTACGATAGAGTTGATTGTTTGATGTCTGTGATTCATAATCATGATCTTTTCCCACTCATTTTAACATTTTTTTCTCAAAACAACCCCTTGCATATCCCATAACCCTTGTTCACCCCCTGCTCATTGACAACTATTAAATGATTTGTATGGATTGAATTGCATGATTCTGATATGTTGCTGAGCCAAATTTTATTTCATATTTAAAAGAGTTGTCATGTAGGGTTGTTAAAGAAACTATTTTCTAATCAATTATGCATACGGGAATGAACGTTTTTAGCAGAGGTAGCCATGGTTGGGGTAACCGAGGTAGAGGAAATTGGAACAGGGGCCCTAGAAGGCCAAGATTCTCTATACACTTTGATGCAGACTCACAAGAGTTAGGCCAACTATTTCAAGCTGGATTGGGAAAGGAGTGGTCCAACCTAGACCTGAAATGCCTTCCTTCCAAGCCCCATAGGTCCCTAGTATCTCAGTGCCTCCTCATGTCTCACTGTAACATGAAGTCCCCGAAAACGACGGATGGCAAGAGATTGTCCACCCTGCAGTCTCCCAACATCCTGGCTAGCCTAACTTGTCTCTACCCTATCCTTCACCTATAAATCAAATTGTCCAAGCTAACCCTATCCACTTACCAGTACAATCTTCCCATGCAAGAAAAAGGTTAAAAACCGAGGCCCACCATGCCCATGACAAAGGAAAAGCCACTGCTGCCCCTTCCTCACCCTCAAATGACTCTGATAAATCCATGTCCTCCCACATGCATTTGAGAGATGATTGCTCTCATGTGATTAGTGAGATTAGGACTAAAGGCTCCACACAGCCTAAGGAAAATTCAGAGAGATCAAAAGGTGACAACAACAACAAGGGAAGGATTACGTCCTAGAGTGGAAAATATGTATTTTAAGTTTTTGTTTATCAATTGTTGAGAACAATTGACTTCTGAAATTTTGGACAACACACTATTTTTTGGATATATGGCTAATACATTTTTGGAAATAGTTTCAATTATCATTGATATAAATTGTCAAAATATGAAAATGATGATGGGAGTCACAAGGAGGGATGTTTTGTTTGATTAACTAGTTGTGTTATCATTTTTAGAGAACTAAAGGGAGTCACAAGGGGTCCCACCTATTAGTTATTATTTATTTAAAATCCTTATTATGATTTTATTACTTTTACCCCTTAACTAAAAAATTGGTTGAGTTTTAGTTAACTTAACTAAAGAAGTATTTCAACTACTTCAACCAATTCTAATTTGCTTAAAGGAAAAAGGAAAAGGAGGAACAAGAGGAGAATAGAAGGAGAAGCATACTAAGGTTTTCAATTTGAGTTTTGTTGAGATAATTCAGTTTTCATTCATTCCTTAATTCATTAGATGCCTAATTATTTTTTATGATAGCAGGGTCTTATTGTAGACATCAAGATTCATGGATGAATTATATCATTCAAACACTTTTTTTTCAGAGGTGTTGATCTATCTTTGATAGTCTGTGTAGAGTTGTCTATTTGTGAATTAGATTTCAGGACTGACAAAGGCTATTGTGCAGAGTCGAGTGGGAAGCAATTTGTGGCAAGATGATCCAGATTTTAAAGTTCATTTTTTTACTTTCTGTCAGAAGTCCTTTTGTATGCTTCATCGAGGACATCTAAGTTAGACTTTGGTCCAAAACTTCCTCAATTGTTTTTGTAAAGAGAACGATTCTTTTGATGAATTGGAATGAAATAAACGATTGCTTTATGTCTCATCTATTTTTATTATTGACTTGGTGTTTTTACTTCTGTCTCTATATTTATTTCAACATCTGTTATGTTTAAAAAATCACATAAATAATGAATTTTTCAGCAAGCTTTTATTTATAAAAAAGACAGCCTAAGCACTTGTAAACAATACTTGTGAGTTAGGATACCAATTTTGATGTCTATAAAACATAAGGTGATATTCCCATCTATCTTTATTTAGCCAAGAAGGATCTGAAAATGTTTGAGCAATATCATTCCATATATTTCCCTCAACATTTATTTGGCGACCATACTGGGGAGATCTTCAATATCTCTCTGGTTGATTTTTATGCTTGATGATCATCGAATACATCTAATTTTATGATATTGATTCTTTGACTATTTTATTTCTTAATGACTGTACCTATTGCAAGGAAACCCAATATTGAGCTCAATATTCAAGATCAGACCAACATTGCTTTGAATCTGTTTAACACCATTTCAGACACTGCTAATACTCAGGATGAGCTTATTCATTCATGGGAAGCAATTGAATGAGATATTAGTGCCCAAGAACATTGGGAACTAGACGTAGACAACCTAGAAATAAAAAATAACCTTCTTGTTACTTCAGTTATGGCCTTCCTTTCATTTCCTTAGACTCTCGTGTTTCTAGGACAAGAAGAGGCTTATCACCCAAAATTAATCCTATTGCTGAAATAGGAAGAAGGAACGTTGTGTTATCAACCCAACAAAG
>JASDQU010359751.1:0-11899 GCA_032191745.1 Picea mariana | reverse complement strand
ACAAGTGAAGTTGAAGCTTCTTGAAGGAATCCAACACTTTGGAACTTGATTGGTCTAGAATAATCAGGAATATGAAAGGTAACTTCCTTGTCATATCCAAGTCCTGTTCTATTCTTGTTGTAGATGATTTCTTCCCAAGGTTTGATGATGGGATTGGAAAGAGTATTATGAACCTATTTCTTTGAAATCCGTGGAAGCATATTTACTGCATGTCGATGCATCATTGAAAGGTTTTCTTCACTGAAATCAAAAGAAAACTCTTGAAATGTAGGTTCATGAATAGACTCAACTTTGTCTAAAACTGATTCTGAAGTTGTATCACTATGTTGTTCCTTCACTGATTGTTGATCAAAAACATTATCATCATCATCTTCTTCATCATCATAGAGAGGGTTGTGCTGAACATAAACTAGTTTAGAACACTTCACTAGCTATTGATTTTTGAGAACTATCAACTTATCATTCAATAGATGGGATAGAGATTGAAGAAGTCTAACTTTAGCTTGTGTCACTTGCAAACAAGTTAGCATTGATTGAAGAGTTGTTTTTTTCAATATCACGGTGTTGTCTTCAGTGGTGTTTATTAGAGTGTTTAGTAACTCTAATAATTCGAGACTTCGAGCCATTTCAAAACACTAAAGGAGGTCTCCTTGTGCAGGTAGATCCTGATTACAATTTGACTCGACATAAGAAGGTTTATTTGCAACTTGCTCACTTGAATCGCTCACTTGAACTTCACGTTCACTTGAATTTGTTTTCTTGAACTTGTTTCCAAGAAGTTGAGGATGTCGGTTACCACCAAAAATGCATCCCAAAGTATTACAATGATATGAGTTTCAAGTGCTCATCCTTGTCAATTACGACTCAAAATGACTCTAGGGTGTCGGGCTCAGCCGAAAATGCACCTTATGACAAATTCAATTCAACTCAACTTGATTTTAAAAAGACAAGTAAACTTACAAAAGGACAATTTGCAAGTTACAATAAATCATGATTTGAAAGTTGAATTGATCTTCAAATTGATGATGCTTTGAATCCTTGATTATGATCTTGATGTGACCAATGTTGATGTGACTGCCAATTTGATATCTTCTTTGCTTCTTAATTGGGAGCTTTAATTGTGATTGATTGTATGTGCTTCACTGGAACCATGCTTATTTCATTAACCATCTTTGTACTCCATGTATGTGGGATAACGTCAAAACTAGATGTAAAGTAGCTCATAAGACAACCATTAAAAAATCACCAGCACACACTACACAAGGTGTACCTAAGATCCCCTTATTCAATTTCGGGCGGATCTAGGACACAGAGAAAAAAAAAACTTTATTTTATTAAGATGTCTTCTTGTCACATCGCCCAAATACAATTATCTCTTAACACTAAAGAGAAATTTTCTTTCCATGAAAATTTAACTTTTGTATGTTTTCTTTTTATACCAATTACAAAGTTTTTGCACTCTTTTTCAATGAGGAGAGGAGATAAGCTCTTTTAATAAAAAAGGAAGCCTTGAACCTTAAAAAAAATATATTAAAAAACCTAGTCCATGATCGTGGATATGAATATTTCACACGTTTATAGTGCAATTCACAATATTTGAAAACTTACACATGGCCCTAGTTATAGTCGCGTTGATCCTGAGGCATTTATTTCAGATCTACAGGAGAATTTAAGGCGATTACAGGAGCTGGAGAATGCATGAAAAATCTAACAATCACATGAAAACTTGATTTAGTTCACCCTCTTTGGACATAGAAACCCATGAAATTTGTCTAAGCATATTCCTCTAGATGTTCCTGTTACGTTTGATTTTGTTGGATTGTGTGTTGAATGCTTAGCAAATTTGTGGGTTGAGCTAGAGATCTGTTGTGCTACAAAAATCGTTGCAAATTAAATCTGGAAGTGGAAGTGGATCGATCTGGAAAATCTAGCACAAAAAATCTGGCATACACTGGATCTTGAAAACTGATAGAAGTCATTACACCTAGCAAATTCGGCATTCACTGGATCATTTGAACCAAATTGTAGGCCACAAGATTCACGAGTTGGAGCAGCGTGGAGGCACCAAAAATAATAAAATGTGGAAGCCAAACTATCTTTATGGTTATGATTGGTGCTTGCTATAGATTCTTGTCGATATTTCTTTCTCCCTTATCACTGCACATTGATATTTCTCATCAAGATCTATGAGATGCGCATCATCTACAACAGTTTGCTCCAGTTCAAACAAGATTTCAATTTCAACACCAGAGACAACAACAACCACTTTTGCAACATTTAATATCACTGCCCTTTGAAAATCTCTATGGTAGAATGTCGTTGGAACATCTTTTTCCCTCTGGCCTCTCACAGGATCCTCTGGCTTTAACAAAAAATTAAAATACCCAGACCAATTGAAGCCTTCCAACCCAACGGATATACTCTAGAAAACTTTGCCTTTAACAAAAAAGGCTCTCTTTTTTGTCAAGCTCCTTTAAGGCACATATAGTGGCAACATCGTGCTCATGAACTAGTGGCCTCATCTTCCAACAGATTAACATTTTCAATAGCAATGACCTTTTACAGTGCAACCATAACCACCACCAGATCTGTACTTGGCTTCTACTCCATGACCTCTACCAGGTCATTCTTGCAACAACGAGTCCAAAATAAAAAATGTACTGACGACTTCTCCATAGCTTCTGCATGGCCCCCAACCATAGATTTCAAGACTTGGCCTCAATCCCATGCTTAGCACAGGTGGATCAAGCATCACACTAGCAGATCTATACTCTATGCTTCTATAAATCTGTCCTCCTGCATGTGGGCTCATCTCTCATGCTTCTGCAAATAAAAAATATCAATGGTGGCCATGGATATTTCTCACATGGCATCAGCTTCCTTTCCCTTCACTAGAGGTTGTCGATCACCACAATCTTTATCTCATCAGCGTCCACCATCTTCCATACAGATATGAAACATTCTACCAGATCTGACACCTTCACCACTTCAAATAATTGATCCAACTTAGGTTGATATCAGACTGGTATGAGCTTTCCCACGACCTTTTCTATGGCTTGGGTCTCCTTCGGCAGCGATGAAGGTAGCACATCACACACTTGTGTATATAAAAGTAGCAGATCTGGGCACCTCCTTTTCTATTATGGCCTCAACACTTCAGGCTCTATGCTGGATCTAATGTGGAAGATATTCTTGGGAAGACTTACAGATCAAATTTTAAGATCATTGGTCCTTGTTTATTCTTGCAACGGTTCCACCTAAAGCTTCAGCACTGTTTGGCTCTATACTGCAACCTCTATGCCTAGATCTAGTCATTCTTCTTACGGTGATCTCCAGCTGAGAGATGTGTCCAAGAAATGACGCCTACAGCTCTGTGATAAGGAGCCCTACAGAGAAGGAAACAATGGAGGCAATTTTGTGCAGGCGACTAGATCTCTGCACCTCTAAAAATTTAGATCAAAAGTAGTGTCATGCCTCATTAATATTGTAATTGGAATTTTTCTCTTTCACAACCTGCTTCAGGGAATTTCTTATGTATCATCACAGATGTTGATATGTGTGTGAGCTATTCTTGTTCATATCATAGCTTGGAGGCTCAGATCCACTCATTCGTTGCATGAATCTTCCCTGCTCAATCGTGAAGACCTGTGCTCGAATCTCACAATGTTTTTGGCCTCCAAACCCTCAACTCTGCAATAAATTGTCTGATAACCTTTTAAAAGAAATATATCGATGGTTTTAAAAAAAAATGAATACCTTGAAACCGAGTTGGAGTCTGTATAGATCAAGCCAGAAAATGGCACGTAGTAATTGCTGAAGGAAAATTAAATTATGCTCTTGCTCATGGAGGTTCAGATCACTGGATATTTGAGAAACCACTACAGTAGATCTGTGTCTTCCGTGTCTTCCTTGCATTATACCCATGACTCAGACAGGTGGGAGATAAATGAAGGATCTCTTTTCTTCTTCCAATCGTCAAGTGGCCTTTACTGAAAATAAACCTTTAAACAATAAACAATCATTGTACCATATCTTCCATGCTTGGAATCTTCTTTGACACCAAACTCCATAATCTCATCTTCCATGGAAAATTATCATGGTGTAACCAGGCCCTTAAGACCATAAGAGCTCTGATACCAATTGATAAAACATAAACAAGAATAACAACATGGCGGAAAAGGCTCACTAGCCAACACTATCTTGTATTCACTCCAATGTTACATATTTATAGTACAATGGGTGATGCCACCTCATAGAGAGATTTGCTCTAGATCCTAAAATCATGCATGATGACTAGGCTAGGAAATCTTAACTAAATCATTAGTCATCAGTTGAGGATATATTACTAATATCCTAAATGAGTAATACAAATATAGGTGACAATTTAGACTTAGTGATTGGTAAAGGTAAGCCATAGGCTAACAAAGCTCAAGAATGTTTATGAAGGTGATCCAAATTTTATGAGCAGAACGAAATGAATACATATTATTAAAAGATACTTAACAAATAATAACAAAGATACAATACAACTAGTTTTCTATTCAATAAGGAAATAAGATCAAACTGTAAAATGCAGCGGAAAACAAGCTTGTTGGAATGGTGGCAGCTTATCTCTGAGAAGAGATGTGACGTCTGCGCTCATTTGCAAGAGAATTATTACAATGAGGTTGTAAATGATTTTTTACAATAAATAGGAATGTCAAAAACCATATACATCCAAAAACCTAACCCTAGGAGATGAAGCGCCAAAAGTCATGTGGGCCCCATTTGGGTAAGTTAGTACATCAACTTCCCGGGGTCGTAACGTTTGCATACGATCTTTGTTTTAGGCGCACGATAGCCTGTTTGAAAGGTATACTCAAGGAGATTCATTTTGGGGGATCAATTATATCCTTCGACTATCATTGATAATCTCTATCCCAAAAAAACTTCATTTAGGCCCTCAAAATGGCCCAGGAAGTTAAAAATTGCTAAAAATAGTAAATTGCCAAAATTGCCAGAAGCCTGTTTTGAGCAAGTTGGAAAAGGTGGGAAGCCACCAATATCCACCTAGATCAATACTATTTCATTAGGAAGAAATGGTCTCCATTTCATTGAGTTCCCCCATCAGATGAGGAAATTTATGCTGAATTTGGCCTCGGGTGAGCCACTTTCCTTGGTGCGGGAGCTGCCCTGCTTTCATGACTTGATAAAGATAGATCCTTTGTTGTCGAGTGCCCTTGATTTTTATGTCCACAATATGATCACTGGATTCCTATTGCATGTAGTCACAATTGATCTCTGTTGGTGTAAACTACTCTGTTATTTATGAGGTGTCTAATAATGCTGGGAAATATGGCCAAAGGAGATCCATGTTGAAGACTAGGTGTAGGCCAAGGAAAGGGGGAATGTTGAGTTCAAAATAATTTTCACCCACAACCTTGATGATGGTGTACGACCCATAACGGAGTGGGAAAATATTTCGATGGGGCCCTATAATTCATTCTTTCTGCAAGTGAAACGAAACTTTGTCTTATTGATTCATTGAGTTGGTTGTCATTGATGTGAACCCTTGAAGAAAGTTCGGTAGCGAATTTCGGTAGCAAAAAGGTTTGAGTAATGGACCCAGGTTTGTTTGATGTATAATGATATGAGTTTTAATATATTTGTAGGTAAGACTATTCTATATGGATAGTACATGTCATGCCATTTCTGGTGGTATGTGGAATGTCACATAACTCCTCATGGTTTGAGAGTTATGGCCTTACGAATTTGATGGACCCTCATATGTTGGCTTGAAGCCCCAAAAGGTCAAAGAAGTCAAAGTTCTTGCAAAGAATAAATTATTTAAATAATAAAGTGAAGTGACAAATTCAAAAAAGATTATTTAAATAATAAAGTGAAGTGACAAAGTCAAAGAGGATTATTTAAATAATAAAGTGAAGTGACAAAGTCAAAGATGATTATTTAAATAATAAAGTGAAGTGACAAGGTCAAAGAGGATTATTTAAATAATAAAGTCAAGTGAAAAAGTCAAGGAGGATTATTAAATAATAAATTAAATGGATAACTTTCTAATTATGGAAAGTGGTTACAAGTGGGTTATCCCTAAAATAAGGAAATTGGGTTAAGATGGTTAAAAGGTAACCCCTTGAGGAAGCTACGTAAAAGTATAAATAAGAGGCAAGGCTCTCTCATTTTAATTACACTTGAGCATATTGAATATCTATAGGTGACTGAGGTAACCAAAGGATATCTAAGCCTAATTTCAAAGGGAAGGTGAAGTAAAGAAGGCCGAAATTCAAGGGAGGATAAATTCTTTTGATGATGCATTCTAAGGTATGTTATTTACAGGTCATCTCACCATTTTCACAATAACATTCTTTCTAGAATGATTCAGACCGTGAAATTTGGATTCCATTGAGGAAACATATCCAAGTAGTTGTGGTACAAATTTCCTCTTGTGGATCATTTTATTTTTGGAGTTACACTCCGTGGAAAATAGGGTTTGTGGCTAGTCCTGAAACTAGTCTAAAGAAAGTGTTTTGGGTAAAAACGTTATAACTTCTTTATAACAAATCCAAATTAAGTAAGAAAAAATGTGTTGGTTAGAGTACAAATTGTAGTATTCTATGTAAAATTTTCAGATCCATACAACAACTATTCTGTGTGGGGGTAGCTCTACAAGTTCTCTCTCTAGAGTAAGCCAGAATTCAACAAGGTATGTCATTTTTTCTATAAATCCTTTTCTGAGAGGTTCCAAGTAGTGATACCTCGAGGAATTGCATAAAACAAACTGAAGAAAATTGTGTACTATTTTTAGATTTGTATTCATTACAGGTACATAGTTGTGATTATTTCAAGTTAGGGTTGTTGACTAATCCAAAACTAGTCATGTGAGACTAAATTAAAGTTTCATGAAAATGTTAGTCTCTTGTTGTTAAAGTTAAGGAAGGTTTGAAGGTTGAGGTATAGGTTGGTGCATGGTTGATGCACTTATTTATGGTACAAGTTGATTACAGGCTGTTTGGTACAGTTTGGTGCATGGTTGATGGACTCATTTATGGTACAGGTTGATTACAGGTTGAGGTATAGGTTGATGCATGGTTGATACATGGTTCAGGTTATTGGTACAAGTTGTTTGGTGCAGTTTTATTGGTATAGGTTTACGTTAGTATATCTCACAGTGATAGTTTGACAGTGGTTCCATCATTCTACTTATACGTCAGGGCAATTGGATGGGGCAAGGACAGGTGGTTGTAGCCTCCTTCTGGTTGTATCCAGAGAATTGGGGAGTTGGAGCCTCCCTCAGGTTGTATCCTGAGAAACTAGGGGGTTGGATCCTCCTTCCAGTTGCAGCTGGAAAAAAAAGGAGTTAGTGCTTCCAATGAATGTAATTCTTCAAGACATATAAGAAAAGGCATTATGTGGTTTTCTCCCGCTTTGGTTTTCCACATAAAAACACAGGTGTATTGTGTATGTGTATAACTATTCATTTGTTCATTATTTATTTACTCTACAAATATTGGATGATAATTCTACATTGATATGACACTTGCATTATATGATTAAAAAGGATTAAATATATCTATTACTAATTCACCCCCCCTCTCAGTAATCCAACAATTGGTATCAGAGTAGGTTCCTTCAGAAATCAATTTAACCACTGAAAGGTAGATCATGGAGAGAAACAACATGTATAAAAATGAAATACCACAGTTTGATGGACATAAGTATGCTTTTTGGAGCATAAGGATGAAGACATATTTACAGGAACAGGGATTTGAAATTTGACAATCAATTGTATATGGATACACAGCACTAGTAGTTCCACCGAAACATGACAAAGCTATGAAACTCGATCAGAATAATTTGAAAGCCACAAATGCACTTCTTAATGGTATTGAGAATTGACATTCACCAAAGTTGCATATTGTAAATCTGCTAAATATATTTGGGACAAACTTCGAAATATTTATAAAGGAGAATCAAAAGTTAAAGCAGCAAAGATTCAAACTTACAGAGGTTAGTTCAAACAACTAAAGGTGAAGGAAGATGAGAACATTGAATCTTACTTTTTACGAGTCAAAACATTAAATGCAATCTTCGGATTGGGATAAGAAATCAAACAATATGTAATTGTTTAAAAGTTACTAATATCTCTTCCTATGAGATTTGACCCTAAGATATCAACACTAGAAGAAAGAGCAGATCTAAAATCAATAAGCATGGACGAACTACATGGAATCTTCACAGCATATGAAATGAGAAATGATCAGGAAAATCCAGATATAAAAGAAGAAGTCTTCAAAGCATCCAAAAGGTCAAAGCAAAAGGGAAAAAAAAAAGAAAAACAACATAGCAACAACAGTAGTGGCATCTTAGAAGATGATGAAGAAGTGGCCAACTTTGTCAAAAGATTGAACAAGGGAACCAACGACAGGTATAGAGGTAAGATTCCTTTGATTTGTTTTAAATGTGATGGTATTGGTCATTTTTCTAACAAATGTCCTCATAAGAAAAAGAGAAATGATGAAAGTTACTCAAATAGCAAGCAAGCATATAAAGGCAAAAGAACCACAAAGAAAGTTTTAAAGAAAATCTTATGCACCAAAGAAGACATCTCATCATCAGATGAAGATGAAGTCAGTAACAGTGAGACAGAAAGAGTTAAATTCATGGAAGTAGAAGACTCTGATAAAGAAGAATGAAGATGAATATGAAGAGGCATAATTTGACTATCGAGAAGAATTTTTTTGTTCCATAGAACTTATCAGAAGAGAAAAGAAGAAAAACAAGAAACTAAAAGAAGAACTAGACAAGAAAGAAGACACTGAAGAACTAGAACAAATGATCACAAATTTGAAGGTTAAAATTGAAGAAAATAAAATAATTGAAGAAGCACTCAAGAACAGCTAGAAAGAAGAGACATGATCATTGGAAATTTGTAAGAAGAAATTGTCACATTAAGAAAGGATCTTCAAAAGAAAAATATGCAGAATAACTCAAAAGTTTTGAATGACATTATCAGCAATCAAAAACCTCATCATGACAAGTCTGGACTTGGATACAATCAAATAGAAAAGGGATCAAGCTCCAAAAAAATATAACAAAAAACATATCCAAAAGGCTATGCAGAAACAATCAAAGGGGATAGGAAAGTCTACAAAGAAAATTACAGGGACACTCCTCCACTGAGAAGATTCATATTTCAGAATCAACGACCGACAGAAATAGATAGGCCTTAGGAAGAAGAAGGATTCATAAGCGTACCTCCTTTCATAAGATCTTCAACTCCCATGTATCAAACTATATTTTTTGGTTTATGTTATGCATGTAATAGTTTTAGACATAAAGCTGTGAATTGTAGAGCTAACAACAAGAACATAAACAACTTTGAAAGTCATACACAAAAGGGTTATCCAAGAAGGCCTAGTGAAACACAGAGAACAAGTTACAACAAGTTTGAATCTTTGAGCACTGAAGTGGAATTCTACAAATGTAACAACTTTGGAGACATGGAAAAATATTGTAGAATGACAGTCCCTCCTAGATAACTACAATAGAACAATAATAGTCACAGACAGGAACGTCAAAAAAGGACATGGATAAAAAAGAAGAATCAGTATAGCAATGAAGAATGCACACTCGCTCTACAAGATAAGAAGAAGAAATGTGGTTGGTATGTTAACAGTGGCTATTCATAACACATGACAGGTGATAGAGACAGGTTTATTACATTAAGAAAGAAAAGAGATGGATCAGTCTCCTTCGGAAATGATGATTCAACTACAATCATTGGAAAAGGCACAGTCAGAATTGGGAACAAGAATACCAAGGTAGAATATTTTCTACTAGTAGAAGATATGAAACATAATGTTCTAAGTGTGAGTTGAATGTGTGACCAAGGTCATAAAGTTACTTTCGATTCACAAAAGTGTGAGATAAAAAAAGAAGGTTCGGGAAAATTGATTGCAACAGCTGCGAGAACTTCAAACAACATATATGTATTAAGTGAAATTGGAAATGAAAAGTGTTTCCTAGGAAAGGAAGATGAAAGTTGGCTATGGAACAAAAGAATGGGTCACATACATTTTGATAACCTTGTCAAAGTTAGCAAAAGGGAATCAGTTAGAGAAATTCCCCAGATCACGAAACCAACCAACACTTTATGCAAGCATTGTCAACAAGGAAAGCAAACAAAGACCAGGTTNAACTACAACAAAAGGGTTTAAAAGGTGAGAAATAATTTATGTTATTATTTGATGATTATACAAGAATGAATGTAGTTTTCTTTCTTAGGAATAATTCAGAATCTTTTGAAAACTTCAAGGTCTACAAGGAAATAGTTGAAAATGAAATGGATTCAAAAATAAAATGTTTGAGATATGATAATGGAGTAGAGTTCACTTCAAAGGAATTTATGGACTACTGCAGTAGGCATGGAATAAAAAGGTAATTCTCTGTTGCTGGGACACCTCAACAAAATGGATTTGTTGAAAGAAAAAACAAGACAATACAGGAAATGGATTGAACAATGCTAATGGATTTCAAATTGACAGATATCATTTGGACAAACACAGTGCATACAACAGTTCACATTCAAAATAGAGTAATGCTCAAAAACAACACTGAAAAAACTCCCTACGAGCTATGGAAAGGAAGACCAGCAAATGTGAAACACTTCAGAGTTTTTGAAAGCAAATGCTACATCAAAAGAGAAGATGGAAGAATGGGAAAGTTTGGCTCTCGTGTGGACAAAGGAGTACTTGTTGGTTACTCAAGTACAAGGAAAGCATACAAGTGTTACAACCTAATATTGAACAAAGTTGTGGAAAGCATCAATGTAACAATTGATGAAACAGGTAGACAAGAATTAAAGGAAGAAAAAAATGAATCAATGGAACAACTTTACGAAGAAGAAGTAGAAGATGAAAAAGAAGTAAAAGGGGAAGATGAAGAGGATCTGACAGAAGAAGAAGAGAAAGTTCAACAAGATCCTCCAAAAACACCTAGCAGACAAGTACAAAAGAATCATCCTTCAAATCAGATTATCGGAAACAAAGATGCAGGAGTTGAGACTAGAAGAAGAATGTGTTCACTAGAAGAAATGCACCTAGCACTCTCATCTACGATTGAACCAACCTATTTTGAAGAGGCCATCAAGGATGAATTTTGCAATAAGGCCATGGATGAAGAATTGGATCAAATAGAAAAAAATGACACTTGGAAATTGGTTTCAAGACCAAAGGATAAGAATGTGATCGACATAAAGTGGGTATACAAGAATAAATTGAATGAAGATGGACATGTTACAAGGAACAAAGCTAGATTGGTATGTAAATGATATGCACAAATTGAAGGAGTAGACTTTAAAGAGACATTTTCCCTAGTTTCCAGAATGGAAGCAATCCGATTGTTTTTACTTATGCATGCTCCAAAAATATTAAAATGTATCAGATGGATGTAAAATCAGATTTTCTGAATGGGGAACTTGAAGAAGAAGTCTACATTGAACAATCAGAAGGATTTCAGTTGTCAGAGAATGCAGATTATGTGTGTAAATTAAAGAGGGCCTTGTATGGTCTAAAACATGCTCCTAGAGAAGGGTACTCTAGACTGGATAAATATCTATAGTAGGAAGGGTTCATAAAAGGAAGTCCAGACAACAACCTCTACATCAAGGTAACTCAAGAATGAATTTGAAATGTCATTACTTGGAGAACTATCCTTCTTTTTGGGTCTTCAGATACATTAAAGAAACCAATGAATTTTTATTTCTCAAACCAAGTATATCAAAGAAATGCTAAAGAGGTTCAGAATTGAAGATTGCAAACTAGTTATCACTCCCATGCAAACTAGTTGCAATTTGAGCAAAGATGACGAGTCAAATTCTACAGATCAGAGGCAATACAGATCA
>JASDQU010359748.1:0-11014 GCA_032191745.1 Picea mariana | reverse complement strand
TAATAAACAAACACAATGGTTCAAATGGTCACCCTTGGCTGAATGGTGGTATAACACTTCCTTTCATACTGCAACAAAAATGACACCATTTATGGAACTTTATGGATACCACCCTCCTTCTATCCCTTCTTCTCTAAAAGAAAAATCTAAGGTTCAAGCAGTGGAAGATCACATCGAGAATCAACAACAAGTTCTCCAAATCTTAAAGGACAACCTGACCATGGAACAAAATCGCATGAAACAACAAGCAGATCAACATCGTAGTGAAAGAAGTTTTGAAGTAGGGGATTGGGTGTTTTAAAGACTACAACCATACAAAAATATGTCCCTTAAGAAAGCCAAGAAGGATAATAAATTATCACCAAAGTACTATGGCCCTTATAAGGTGTTGCAAAAGATTGGTACTATGGCATCTAAATTGGAGTTGTCTGCATCTTCACGAGTACACCCAGTTTTGCATGTTTCATGCTTAAAGAAGGTTATAGGCGACAAGATACCAGTTCAAACTATATTGCCAAAACTTGACGAGGAAGGAAAAATCATATTGGAGCCTGAAGCCATCATTGACACAAGAATTCACCAGCTGAGGAATAGATCCATTTCAGAGTATCTCATTAAATGGAGGAAACTACCGGCTGAAGATTCCACTTGGGAAGATGAGTCTTTTATACAGAAGCATCCAGAGTTACTCAAGCATTGCAAACAACACTTGTATCAAGGGGAGGGGCATGTCAAGCCCTAATATTGGCTCATTACCCCTTAATTGGAGCATATTACATTAGTAATGTTATTTTATTTATGTCGACTTTATTCCATTAGTTGTAATTATACCTGCTAGTCTCCTATATATACCAAGGAGACATTTTCATTTGGAATCATCTTGTACTTGAACATTTAAGTGGGGTAAAAGGAAGTTGCCCCCTTGAAGAGGCTTATTATCTGAAATTATCTCTTTTTCAAGGCAGTGAGTACTTTTTCTGAGGTTTTTCTATGCTATATTGATATTTGGTTCTTAACAAAGGACATGTTTCTAACTTTGAGAAAGGGAATAGATTTATCATCTTCCTTTGGAAACGACGACTCATCTAGAATCATTAAAAGATGCACAATTAAAATTGGAAACAAGGATACCAAGGCATAAAATGTTCTACTAGTGGAAGATATGAAACATAATATTCTATGTGTAAGTCAAATGTGTGACCAAGGTCACAAACTTTTGTTTGATTCACAAAATTGCAAGATAAGAAAATAAGGTTTAGGTAGATTGGTTGCAACAACTGTAAGAACTTCAAGCAACATATATATATTAAGTGAAATTAGAAATGAAAAATGTTGTCTAGGAAAGGAAGATAAAGTTTGGCTATGGCACAAAAGATTGGGTCACATAAACTTTGATAACTTTTTCAAAGTCAACAAAAAAGAAGCAGTAAGAGAAATTCCCAAGATCACAAAGCCAACCAACACCTTATGCAAGCATTCTCAACAAGGAAAGCAAACAAAGACAAAGTTCAAATCAAATGAATACTCCACAACAAGACCGCTGGAAATTGTGCATACTGATCTAGTTTGACCAACTAGAATGAAGGGGTTAAAAGGTGAGAAATATTTTATGTTATTGGTTATACAAGGACGAATGTAGTATGTTTTCTCAGGAAGAAGTCATAAGCATTCGATAACTTCAAGATATACAAGGAAATGGTTGAAAATGAAATGGATTCAAAAATCAAATGTTTGAGATATGATAATGGATGATAGTTTACTTCAAAGGAATTTATGGATTTCAACATCAAGCATGGGATAAAAAGGAAATTCTTCATTTCTAGGACACCACAACATAGTGGAGTTGTCGAAAGGAAGAACATGACAATATAGGAAATGACTTGAACTATGTTAATGGATTCCAAGTTGACAAACGTCTTTTGGGCACATGAAGTGCATACAACACTTCATATTCAAAACATAGTAATGCTCATAAACAACAGTGATAAAACTCCCTACGAGCTATGGAAAGGAAGATCAATGAATGTGAAGCACTTCTGAGTTTTTGGAAGCAAATGATACATCAAAAGAGAAGACGAAAAAATGGGAAAGTTTGATTCCCGTGTGGATAGAGGAATACTTGTTGGGTATTCGAGCACAAGGAAAGCACAAAAATGTTTCAATCTAAGGCTCAATTTTTTTTTGGAAAACATAAATGTTGTTGGCACAGGGGCAGACCTAGGGTTCAATGCTTAAAATCACACCAACAAAACCCCAACTACCGACCCTTTCAACAACACCTGTGAAGTAGACGAGGTCTCACCCGAGGTAGAAGAAGGGGGGGGTTACATGACGTAGGTGTCTGTAACCAAGTTGGGACACAAATCTATGATAATAACACTTCACAGAGTATTCTGTTAATTATTAGGAAGTAGCATGCATTAGCTCATTAAGCCTATTAACATCACATAACATAATCAAAGAGAGGTCTAGCGTAGTAACAACAAAAGGATTATGCACCTTAAACACTTAGCACTTAGCATTGTGGAACAGATCTAGCATTTTAACATAAGCAAAGCATTAAAGCAACACATACATATCCATTAAGCATCTAATCTAAGAACAAAGAAAAACACCACAGAGATAACATTGCACAAAGAAAACCATTGGACACCAGATCTACGTGGTTCACCCCAGTGTGGGGCTACGTCCACCAACCACTTCGCCTCTTTATTATTCTCTCGAATCTTACATTCGTTCACTCCTATGCACTAAGCCACATAGTCAAGATTCGCACCAGACTTGAGATATGCACACTGAGCACCAGATCCTCCTTACAAAACTCTGTCAAGGCACCGAGATACCTATCTATCAAGCACAAAGCCTTAACACACAAACACTCCTTTGCACAAAGCATCTTTGTTCACACAGAACTACATTCACTTCATGAAATAGCTATCTACTTTTACAATACAGTCTTCTATATTTATATCTTACAAACCCATAAAATAAGGCCTAATCATGGGAAAACCCCATGGGC
The DNA here is from genome assembly GCA_032191745.1 of Picea mariana. Taxonomy (NCBI): domain Eukaryota; kingdom Viridiplantae; phylum Streptophyta; class Pinopsida; order Pinales; family Pinaceae; genus Picea; species Picea mariana. Next base: position 7,995 of record JASDQU010359748.1, on the reverse strand, counting down.
CGACATCCCATAAACCCGTTACAAAAATCGGTGAGATCCACAATCTCAGCTCCGCGATCTTAGCTCCGCCTGGGCACTCCTTCCTTGACCAATGTGTCAAAGTCCAAAAGTGGTTCAAAGCCGACCGAAGTTTTCCCAAATCTTGGTCGAGGGCCAATAGGCCCTCGACACTCACCCGTGACTCGTCCCGAGTCACTCAGGTGAAAAAAATGCTGCTTTGAAGGCCTCGAGCTGCTTTGACTTGCTGCTTCACCTAAGCCTCCTGCTCAATGAACTCCTGGATCGTCTAATCTATAATAGGCCCTTCCATGTACTATTCTACTGCTGCAACCACTTGATCTAGTTGTGATCCTTGCCCATCAATTTATTCGAAGGCCTTGCAAGCTTCATCCTGCACAGGTTGTAGCTTCTGCGTGACTTCCATTACATTACCATGGAGGGAAGTGATCTGTTACTGTATTGTGTGCTTCTCCTAGGATCTCTTCATTCTTTCCACTATAGTGAGCAGCTTCATCTGTGCCTACAACAAGAGTGATTTTTTCTGCGCCTCCTGTAACTACGCTTTTAGCTTCTTCAACTTTGGATCCTCGACGAGGCGTTCATATGTCTTGGCACTCTTATAACTTAACTACTTACATTCTGAGGTGAGGGATATTATGCTTGAAAATGTGTTCTTAGTGGTCTCCTCCCTTTGGTCATGAACTTGCTACGGGGTACTTGGTGGTGTTTGGGCCTCCAATTCTATTATTCTAGCTTGAAGTTGCTAGAGGGTCTCAACGATATTCACTACTTGAGCTTCGACCAGCTCCTGGTCCTCTTGTACCAATCTTGGTACAGAGTTACATGCTTTACTTACCGCTTCTTTGACTGTGGCCCGTTCTACGAGAAACTGCTCCTTTTCTCTTTGTAGTTGGGATTTTTCCTCCTGAAGCTTCACCTGAAGCTTCGCTTTCTCGTTTTTATGGGAAACTATACTTTCCTGTGCTACTTGTAGTTGCACTAAGATTTCATCTTTCTTTTATTTCATGGATTATGTAGCCTTCTCCTTCTCTTCTCGAACTCTCTGGAACCGATCTTCTGTTGCATCTGCAAGTCTTCTCAATTGGGTTGGTTCATCCCCCAATTCTGTAGTCTGTGATGAGGAGGGTGCAGAGGGCACAGTAGTTACTCCGCGGACCAGGCGAACAACCTACTGCACTTTCTTCAGTTCTCTCTCAATTCTTCCGTATATATCCTCCGACTTCTCTCCATATCTTTAAAACATGTCCTCAGAGGCATCCTCCATAGCTCTGCAGACCAGATTGATGTCATCATCCATGAGGGTGGCTTCCAACTGGGGCTTATTAGCACGTGTTTTCTTCCTTGCTGAGGGTTTCTTTCAAGAAACCTTCCTCTTCTGCAGTTTTATTGTCCTAGTAGGGGGATCTTCAGGTGGTGTAGCTTCACCTCCTCCCTACTCTTCTTCTCTTTCATCTCCTCCTCCCTGTCCTTGTTCTTCGTCTTCTCCTCCTCCTGGTAAGCCAAAATCATTATCTTCAGAAGCGTTGTCCTCCTCATCGCTCTCTATGTCCTGGAATTCATCCTGCTTTTTATTCTTCTTCATCCCACTGGACTGTACAACATGATTGACTCGTGCAATTATGGGGCTTCCTATGGTGTCAGTTTTAGATAAATTTTCATCAACGATAGGTACAAGAAACTCCTCCAGCCACTCCTTTGTAATATGCTCCATATCATCATCTGTAGCTTGTAGTACAACTGTAATTCTTCCTGGTTCTCATCTCTATGCGTGGTGATGTAGATGAAACGAGGATCAACGCGAAACTTTGCTATTGGTCAGTATTGGTGCAGGGTGCGTGGTGTCATGCATGGAAATGATTCGACGACGACCTTCAATTGCTGATAATATGCATGAAACACTGCATTGGACTTTGTTGGCACAGGGGCAGACCCAGGGTTCAATGCTACAACAATGCACCAACAAAACCCTAACTACCGACTCTTTTGGCAACACCTGCGAAGAAGATGAAGTCTCACCCGAGGTAGAGGCAGGGGTGGTTGCAAGACTCAGGTGTCTGCAACCTTAGCTGGGCCACAAATATGTGATTATAACACTTAGCAATCACCTAGCATAGATTATTCATCAATATTCAACCCTTATGATACTTCGCAGATAGCACAGAGCATCGCAGTATGTACTTAGATCTAACATAATTCAACACTTAGCCACAATAAGATAGATTAGATTTAGCAGATCAAGCATTAAGAATATTACATACCAGACCTAACATTCATTCATATCTCAAAATCACAAAGCATAAATGGATCTATCTAAACGCATCAAAGCACTTAGCAAAGGAAGATACAAACACATAAGGTCGAGGCACAAAGCACAACACACAGATTTATCGTGGTTCACCCCCGCCCTGGGGCTATGTCCACAAAGTCTTATTCTTTATTAGCTTCAGTTAATTAGGTTACAATACAGAGCCATCCAAATCCCTCTTTGCATAGGACAGAATATCTGCGTAGCTCGCTAGATCCTTCTTCCTTGCGTTACAACACTTAGCTTCCTATAGCAACCTCACAGTAACTTGCACTTAGTCTTGCAAGCCTTACACGTTTCGCACAGAGCACTTATTCAACATCACATAAATGCACTACCAATTGCACTGAGCAATCACACCTACTTCACATCTACTTCAAATTTATTTATACATACAAAAGCAGGCCTTAGCATGGGTAAACCCACGGGCGGACATCCCTTTCCCATTACATTATCCCCAAAACCCCAAAAAGGACCCAAAAAGGGGTCTAGCTTCCATGATTTCCGCTTCGCTTTGCGCTCCATCTTTGACAAGCTGTCGAAGTCCCAAAAATGGTCAAATATGACCAAGTGTTCCTCAAAACTTGGTCAGGGCCAACATGCCCCCAACACTCACCTGTGACTCATCCCGAGTCACTCAGTTCTGGGTAACTTTTCCTCAAAGGTCCTGAGCTTGGCTTGAGCTGCTTCGACTTGTCTCTGTGCTACTGCTTCTTTCTTAACAAATTCCTGAAAAATCGCTTCACTGATAGGTCCTTCCAGTTGCTGCTCGATTGTAACAACTACTTGTTCTAGTAGTGTTCCTTGGCCTTCAATTTCTTCAAACAGTAGGTAGGTCACCTCCTGGCTCGGTTGGAGTTTTTGGGTGACTTCCATCACTCTGTTCTGTGTGGTAAGAATGAGTTTTTGGGCAGTGTACTGTTCCTGGGATCTTTTCATCCTCTCGATGGGTGATAGGAGCTTGATCTATGCTTGTACTGTATCTGCGTGCTGCTTTTCCTCTTGGAGTTGGGACTCTAGTTTCTTCAACTCTGGGTCTTCAGATAGTTGTTCATATATCTGAGCACTTCTGCTACTTAGCTGTTTACATTCTGTAGCAAGTGTTTTAATCCTCTTGACTGCGCTCTGAGCAGTCAATTCTCGCTAGTCACGTACTTCTTATGGAGTCTGTGGTATGGTCTGAAGCTCTAATTCCATGACCCTTTGTTGAATTTGCTGAATAACTTCAGCCAGCTTCATCACTCGGCATTCTGTGGGCTCTTCGGCCTTCTGATCTAAGCTGGTCACAGAGCGAAATTCTCTGTTGACTGCTTCTTCAATTCCTATCTACTTTGTGAGAAACTTCTCTTTCTCTTTTTGGATCTTCGCTTTGTCTTCTTCAAATTTTGCTTGGAGAGCATTCTTCTCTTGTTGAGTGGCTTGGCGTTTATTTCCTCCTGTGATTTCTTTAGGGCCTGGGTGGCTTGCACTTTTTTTTCCTGAGCATGTCGAAGGTGTACTTTGACTGTATTAGCAATCTTGTGGCACTAAACTGATTCATCTCCTACTTCTGTTGTTCCTTCTGGCAGAGGTGCAGTAGATATTTCTCAGCTAGACTGGAGTTCTTGCTATACTCCTTTCAGTAGATATGAAATGACTAGGGTGTATTCAAAGTCTCTAGGGACACTGTCCCTGTTAATCTTACCACTCAGAGGGGGTATGTAAGCTGGTAAGATGGATGGCACTAACTTCGCGTTGGCTATGTTGTCCTTATGATTAGTTCTTCTCTCTTCACTGACTCGAGATGTTCCTGCTCAAGCAGTTGACATGGAGGCTTGCACTCCACTCGTCGATGATGCTTGGACTCCGGTGGACATTCTTCTTTTTGACATGACTCTCTCAGTCACTAAATCAAGAAGGACCTCTGTGATGGATTCCTCAAGTGTGGTGAGCTCATCGGACATATGCACTCGAGAAAGATAATCGAGGTCACGATGATCTCAAAATACTACACTAGGATGAACAATCTGCTTACAATGATTACTGTAGACAATCACTAGTTCTGCGGGCTTTGATTTTTTAGTTGGCAAAAGTGTTTTTCGGGCACGATGCGATGAACTAAATAGGAAATTCGTCAACAATCTGCTTGCAATGGGTATGAAGCTTCCATGAACATTGATCCATCCATTATGGTGTGGTCCAATGGTCTGGTGGTGATCCTTCAATTCTTTTCTTTCCGTTCGGGGAAAAATTCGAATGGGTATATCGGTCCAACGACTATATTGCTTTTCCACGACGAATTGCCATATGTCACCGTTCTGATATCCCGACGAAGCTCAATTCCTGTGATTTTTCCTTCTGCGAAGTTTCCCTGGAATCTTCTGTAACTTTTTGATATTGGCTCTCTTCTTACTTAGCTTCCTAGCATTCTTCCCAGTGAGCTTCGTCTCGGTCATCATTTTTCCATTCTGATTCTTATCTTCTCTCAACATAGTCGCTTCGTGATGCTGAGATTCTTTCTTCAGATCCAAGGGTAATACTCCTTCATCATATGGATTAGGTATTTCAGTCTTCTGTGGTTCCTCTAATTCTCTTATAGCTTCGACATCCAAGTCCCTGGTGTTCAATAGCTTAGATCTGTTCTCTTGTTCTTCCATCAAGTAGGCGATCCTTCTAGTCATAAATTCCATGAGTTCTTGCTTCTTTTGTTCTAGGGCTTCCTTTTCTTCTTTTCTCCAGATCTGGTCTTTTTCAATCCAGATCTTGCCTAACAAAGATGGAAATGGGGCATGGTGCTCAATAAATTTAATAACTTCGAATTCTTCCTCTGTCGAAGCTCCATGGGTACTCATAGCTATCTGGGCAATTTTGCCACATAGGGTTACCATTTTTCCTTTAAACAACCCTATTTTTCCTAGTGAAGGAACCATAGTAGGCCTCCCTAGGGCTTCCCAAGTACTTTCTGTCATAATGTTCATCTGTGTTTCCTCATCCAGAGCACAGTCAATGTCGAAGTCTCCTATTCTTACTTCGATTTTCTCCTTTTCTTTGAAGATCTCTGACAAACTGGCATCTTTATGTTCATTCATGGTTTCTTTCATTTTTAGTAACATAATCTCTGATTTTTTCTAGGGTTCTTCTATAATCTTAGTCTCTTGATCTCCTTCAGAGTTTGCTTGCTCCATATTCATCTTTTCGAGTCTAGCAATCATTCTAGGGAAATCTAGTACTTCATGTTCCATAGTGTTATCTCCTCAAATAAATCAATTGAGATTTTGCATTTTAGGTGATAGGAAGTCTTTTAAAAAGGTACTTTTAAAATTTTTCAAAGTTCATTTCTCAAAGCTGTATGCATGTAATCAAGTTTAAATAAAAGATTGTTCAGTTTTTATTTGATCTAATTCAAATCTCAGGTTTCAATGGCTTAGGCAAACATTTCGATTGTTCATTAGCCACCGAAAGCCTTAGCATTCAGAAGCTTAAATAAAGGAATCCAGGGCGATTTTAGCCACCGAAATCGCTGAAGCGGGGAAAGACCCAGCATGTCCTATCACACGTTTAAACCGATGAGTTCGACATTTCTATGATTGCACAAGCTGCCGAAAATACTGGAGAAAGAACCGTTCATGACCGGAAGCTGATCCCTCTGTGATATAAGCGAATATTTCCAGATCGTTATATCATTAAGCCATGTGTTTACGTACCCTCCATTTATTTCAATTATCCACCATGACTGTTGCAAATCATCAATCGTTTCGCCACACCCCTTGTAATCAGTGCCACGTTCTAAAGGTCACCCTAGTTATCTCATTTCTATCACAGCTGAGCCGATTTTCGCTAATTCTACGCGGTGTAAATCTCCCCCGAAATCTACTCCTTCGATCACAGGTGTGTGAAAACATTGTGGCCAATGAAGAAAGGAACGCCAACCCTGAGGAAGGAGCTCAATGACATCGGTTACCTGGAATCACACCCGAAGGTATGTCAAATGTTCAAGGATGCAAGGTGTTACAATTTTTGCAAAAAATTACAGAGTTTTCATCAGTAGGTGGCAGAGGCCTTTGCCCTCAATTTCGATGGAAAGAAAGCAATCATCGGCCGGGATGAATTCGAGATAGATGAAGCCCTCATAGCCGAAGTGACAGAGCTTCCCATGACTGGAGGGAAATGGTTTAAAACTACTGTTATTGAGAATGTTGAATTCGGGACTTATTTAAAATGAGAACATAGGGGTTTGATATGGAAGAAAGATATTCCTATATCTTTCCTTGAAGAGAAATGGCAGCAGTTATTAAAAGCTATAATGGTTTATATAACTTGTGAAGGGCGATACAACAGGGTGATGATTTACAATTTTAAACTTATAAACCATTTGACTGGTAGAAACCCACTCAATTTGCCCTATTTCCTCCACCGAAGCTTATCCAAGATGGCTCATCAAGTCAAGGCCAAACCTAATCAAGTTGCATGAAGATTATCCCACCATAGTCTAATCAAACTTTTGGTTCGTGAGCTATTGCAAAGAAGAGGTAAAGAGTGGAATTACTTCTTATTCTGGAATGATTTCCAGACTAAGGTTCAGTCAGAGGGAAAAAAGAGTCCTCATTCCAAGAAGTCCTCCACTCCCAGAAGTGGAAAGAGGAGGAGGAGAGCTATCTCTCCAACCCTAGTCAATCAACCCTCTCCTTCCTCCAAGCTGGGCAAAACTAAGAAGAAAATAATTTTCAATAGTTGATCCGGATTATTTTCGGCACGAAATGAGATCGGAGATATAATAAATAAATGCACAGAGATATTGCAGATATTCAATAATATAACAGAAATGTATCGAAGATGCAACCATAAACATAGATATTCAGTAATACACGATTTCTATTAATGAAAGAAATGTACAGAGACTGTAAAAATACAGAGTGAAAGACTCGCTAGAATGGTGGTAGCTTATCTCTGAGAAGAGATGTGACGGCTACTTGCATTCGCAAGAAGATGATTACAATGAGGCTCGGAAGGCCTTTTTACAATAGACGGGAATGCCAAAAGTCCTAGACATCCAAAAACCTAACCCTGGGAGATGAAGTGCCAAAAGTCATGTAGGCCCCGTTTGGGTAAGTTGGTGCATCAACTTCCCGGGGTCGTAACTTTTGCATACGATCTCCGTTTTAGGTGTATGATAGCTCGTTGGAAAGATCTATATGAGGCCTACAATGATCGAGACAAAATATCATCATAGATGCTATTTTGCGAGAGCAACATACCCCAAAAAACATTGTTTAGGGCCTCAAAATGGCCCCGAAACTTCAGGACCCGAAAAAACTGCTAAAAATAGTAAATTACCAAAATTGCTAGAAACATGTTTTGGGCCAGTTGGAGAAGGCGGGTGGCCACCGATATCCACCTGGATCAATCCTCCCTCCTTAGGAAGCAATGGTATCCATTGCGTTGAGTTTTCGGGGGAGAGGGGAAAGCGATTGCTGAATCTGAATCTTGGTGATTTGTTTGCCTTGCTGGAAAAGTGGCATTGCTTAGCTTGTTGAAGGCTATCACGAACCTTTGGCTGGAAGGTTTGGACCTTTTTAACCAGTCTGGCTATTTTAGATGACTGTGTGCAGAAGGAATCTTCGTGCTTTGCTACAACCTTGTCGACCTGCTTCTGTTGGATAGAAGGTGCTTGGGCTGAAGCTGTGGTGGTT
>JASDQU010359746.1:0-11832 GCA_032191745.1 Picea mariana | reverse complement strand
AAGAGCGCAAGGATCTTAAGTCCTTCATAGCTGACGAAGCTTAGGAGGGATAACACTTGCAAAGTGTTCCTTAAACCAAGGTAGATTGCAGAGGAAGGGACAAAGTTTCGAAACCTTTGGAGACCAAAATTATTCAAGAAATGGAAGCAGCGAAGGCTCCAGAGGAAAAATGGTCAATATTGGAGGAACACAGAGATGAGGACAAACAACCGTCAAATCTATAGAAGTATCAATAATCTTAATTCTTTGTGCCCAAAGGAGGATTTCGATGTTCAAGAAACAGAGGTAGAGATCCCTTCGAATGTGTGATACATGAAATCCCAATGGGAAGTTATACCATCAGATATTAAGTTGGACAGGTGTCGATCAATGAAAGAACCAAAGGAGGGACATGTAGCAGTCGGGCAGCATTTCGCTAACTCACGATTGGGAGTGGTCAAAGGGAAAGACTACACCAACTCATGATACGTGAAATAACAACATGATCATGGCTGTTGACCCAGGAGTGGTCTAGACCGTCGATTGTCTAGAGGGAGATTTCGACATTTCGGAAGTCGGGGTTTCAAAGAAAAGAACCTTACAATGTTCGAGTCACAAAATCATGAACTTTTCAAAGAGGAAATCAAGCCGTCCATTGTAGAGGATGCATGGTGAAATCTCAGCATTTCGCTTACTCGCGAGTCGAAGGAGTCAATGACAGGCAAGGTTTTAAGGACTCATGATACGCGAGATCACAAAAGGATCCAGACTGTTGGATCCAATCCATGGGAGAACCATTGGATAAGAGCCTTTGCGTGGTATCACGTATCAGGGGTTCAAAGGTCGAAAGAATTCCTTTTCGACTACAGAAGTCACGAAATGTCGAGAGCCGAGGTCTCGTGTGATGGGAGGTAGCGACATAGCTCGTAAGCAGAGTACAATGGAGGAGATAGGTGGCATGTATGCATCGCTTTGGCAGAGTCCACGTAACATTGACCTTTTGCATCTCGGGGATTCTCAAAGGAGGAGCACAAGGGCTCAACAGTCCAACTCGTGAAGTCACGAGATGTGAGTAGTGCTAGTGTTTAGCCTAGCCTATGGTTATATGTAGCAGGCGCTAGCGAGGAGTTGAGAGCCTTGACTCTCCAACTCGTGAGTTGCGAAAGGTGCTTGTGCTAAAGCCAGATTGTGGTTGCTTCGAGGAGGATAAGGGAAGGGATGATCTGTGCTAGGCCCTGTATAAATTCAAGGATTTTATCCATTGAGGAAGAGCAAAAATTTTGTTTTTCCGTAGTGGGTATGTGACACGATTGGTACTTATCTTGGAAATATGGTCACCAATTGCGTATAGACCGTCCATGAACCTCCCAGCCTTAGACTACATTGTTCATCACTCTCAATAGTGATTCATTGTTGGCACAGAGGCAAACCCAGGGTTCAATTCTCAAGAGCGCACCAACAAAGCCCTAACTATCGGACTTTTTGGCAACACCTGCGAAGCAGATGAAGTCTCACTCGAGGTAGAGGCAGGGGTGGTTGCAAGAATCAGGTGTCTACAAACTTAGCTGGGACACAGATCTATGATTATATCATTTATATAGCACTTAACATCAATCATTTGTCAATATTCAACCCTTATCATACTTCACAGACAACACAGAGCATCATTGTGTACACTCAGATCTAAAGTATTTCAACACTTAACCATAGTAACCCAGATCATATCCAGTAGATCAACACTAAGCATCGCCATACACATCAACTCTAACAATAAGATATATCTAATAAGCACAAAGCATAAGTGGATATATCAAAGCACATAGCATAAGAAAAGATAAACACATTGAATTAAAGCATAGAGCATAACACATAGATTTACGTGGTTCACCCCCCCTAGGGCTACATCCATAAGATCTTCCTCTTTATTATTGTCTTCAATCTGTTACAAGAACAAAGCCTCCAAAACTCTTCTTCGCATAGGAAAAAATATCTATGGTGCTCGCTAGATCCTTCTTCCTTGCATTACAACACTTAGCTCTATATAACAACCTCATAGTCACTTGCTCTTAGACTTGCAAGCCTTACATAGTTCGCACAGAGAACTTGTTCAACATCACATAGATGCACTACCAATTGCACTAAACAATCACATCTACTTCTTCTTACATTGCTTATCCTTCTATTTATACATTACAAAAGTGGGCCTAAGCATGGGTAAACCCACGGGCCGACATCCCTTTCCCATTACATTAACCCAATACCCTAAAAGGGGCCCAAAAGTGGACTGAGATCCCGTGATCTCTGCTTCACCTGGAGCTCCATATTTGACAGGTTGTCGAAGTCCAAAAATGATCAAATATGACCAAGTGTTCCTCAAAAATTGGTCAAGGGCCAACAGACCCTCAACACTCACCTGTGACTCATCCTGAGTCACTCTGGTCTGATCAATTCCACCTCGAATGCCTCGAGCTTGGCTCGAGATGCTTCGACCTACTACAGTGCGAAAACCTCTTATTCATTGAAATCCTGGATCACTACGTCAATTACTGGCCTTTCCAGGCATTGTTCCACAGTGATGACAACCTTTTCAATCTTGTCTCCCTGGCTTTCAACTTCAGTGAACAGTTGGCATGCCTTTTCTTGGATTGGTTGAAGCGGTTGGGAGACTTCCATCACTTTACTTTGTAGTGTGTGTACCTATTGTTGGGTGGTGTATTTTTCTAGAAATCTCTTCATTATTTTGACTGGGGTCAAGGCCTTCAACAATGCCTGTAGCGTATCCACGTGTTGCTTTTCTTCTTGGAGTTGTGCCTCCAATGCTTGCAACTCTAGATTCTTTGTGAGGTTCTCATAAGTCTGGGTGCTTCTAGTGCTCAACTACTTGCATTCCAAGGCAAAGGTTTTTAATCTGCCAACTACGTTGCGGATAGATGCCTCCCTTAGATCTCTTATTTCTTGAGGAGTATCGGGCACGGTACAAAGTTCCAGATCTGTGATGCGCTGTTGAATTTGTTGGATTACTTCTTCAAGTTGTGCCATATGTTGTGGGACACGTTCTTCAATCTTCACTTCGATGACCATCATAGAGCGAAGTGATTAGTGAACCCTTTCCTATACTTCAAGTTGCTCTTCTAGCAACTGGTCCTTGCTCTGTTGTAACTGTGCTTTCTCATTGTCCCACTTCGCTTGCAGGGAAAGATTTTCCCATTCTTCCTTACTCTTTTGTTCTACAATTGCACTCTGTACTTGGGCCAAAGCCTGGGTGTCTTGCGTTGTGTCTTCTTGAGCTTGTCGAAGGTGAGATTTGACTTTATCGATGATCTGGTGTAATTGGGTGGGCTCATCACTCGTTCCTGCTGTTTCGATTGTCAAGGGTGTAGTACAAACTGCTCGGCTAGACTGGAGTGCCTACTTCACTTCTTGAAGTTCACCCTTTATTCATCTGAATACATCTTCCTGCTTCACTTCTTGCTTTTCTGCAATCTCTAGGGAAGCATCATTTAGTGCAGTGATTAAGAAGTCGAAGTCGTCCGGTGTATGGGTAGTCTCAAATGTAGTTCGGATGGCCTTAGTTTTATTTTGGGATGAGGGATTTGGTGGGGTAATATTTCTTTTCTTAGAGGGATCCTCCTCCTCTCTAGGAGGAGTAACCTCACCTTTGTTTTGCTCAACTTTTGTGCCACCTAGTTCTTCACCATTACCTCCCTGCACAGGTGAGATAAAATTAGTCTTCGTGGATATGATATGGACATCTTGAGCTTCATCATCCTTCTTAATCTTTCTTGGTCCAAGTATATCCAGCATAGATTCAAGGCTATCCACATCGGACACTTCTCTGGGGTCCACTGCAACAAGGAGGTCCACTGACCATTCCTTGGTAATCTGCTCCAAGTATTCTTCTGTCAACTTGTAGCACGACTGGAGTTGTTGTTTGTTCTCATCAGCGCATGTTGTGATATAGGTGAAGTGGTGGTACGTGCTAAATTTTATCAAAGGTCTAAACCTGTGAAGAGTGTTTGGGGTGAGGAGCGGTGTAGAATGGATTGCATTCTTCAATTGTTTGTAATAGGTGTGGAAGACATCATGGTACTGCCACTGCTTGTTCATGTTGTTGGAGTAAGACGACGTATAGAACTTCATGGCCATTGGTTCGAAGGGTTCAATCTCTAGAAAAGTGGCACCTTCTGGTAACTCCCAGGTGATGAAAGCGATTAGTATGAGCAACCAACTAAAGTGGAACTCATACCCTTGGTCTTGTGCTTCTCTACAATCAAGATCTAGCTAGTTTACAAGGTACTGTTCCCAGTTCATCTGTAGTCCCTCGACGCACTTCTCTGCGAGGTCAACTACGAATCCAGTCACTTGTGTTGGTTTTTTCTTGCAAACTAGATTTCCCACGATCAACTGATAGGCAAGGCACACCGCGCCACTCTGGATAGAGGCTACCTTTTATCCTCGTGTGAATTTCTCAACATCTCCATAAGTTTATTTTATCCTCTGTGCTAGTGCTCTGTTTGAGGTCTTTCCAAGGTAAAACTCCTATGGGTCAGGGCCTTGCATACTAAGTCTTGTGATTCGATTGATCAAGGTTGGATCCACAATGATGTGGCGGGCCAACCATAAGTATCCTCCATGGTAGCAAGACAAAAAAAACTTGACACATGCGTTGACTTCCTACTGTCTATTGAAGTGCGGGATCTTCATTACATTAAGCAGTGTGGACTGCGCGAGGTTTTGGGTCCATGACTGTGGGACAATCTTATAATTATTCCTTTGGTCCTGGTTAAGTACTTATGCAGGGCTAACATGTTGTAAACTTTATGATATCCAAGGTTAAAATCACTAAATTTCAGTGATGCGAGCTTATCTTGGTCAGCACGAACTGCGCACACCCCTTTTAGAAGGTATGCGGTGATCAAAGTGTACTCGAAGTCTCAAGGTACACTATCACGATTGATGGCACCACTTAGAGGTGGTAAGTAAGTAGGTAGAATGCATGGGATAAGTTTGGCATTTGCGATGTCATCCCCGTGCTTGGTCCGTTTCTCATCGGTCGACCGGGATGGACTAGTGCGAGCAGTGGAAGGGGAGACCTGGAGTCCTCTCATTGATGATGCTTGGACTCCTATAGATAATCCTTGCTCTGACATGAATCTCTCAGTCATTAAGTCAATCAAAACTTCGTCAACTACTTTTTTAGTAGTGCTAATCTCGTCGGACATACAAGCTCAGGTCAACAAGTTTGGGTGTGAAATGAATTCAGAGACTACAGTGAACGGTAAGTGAATAAGGCAGTGATCACAGGGTGAATTAATCTCAGGTTTCGGGCTCAAATTCTCACTTAGAAAAAATTATTCTTGGTGCATGGCGCGACAGAATAAGTAGGGAAACTTAGCAATGGTCTTCTTGCAATGGGTATGAGGCTACATTAACTTATGTTCTATCCGTTATGGTGCAGTCTAATGGTCTAGTGGTGACCCATAAATTATTTCTGACCCATTCGAAGCGACAATCAAATGGTTATATTGTCTTCCAATGACTATATTACTTCACCTCGGTGAAGTGGCATATGTCGATGTTCTGATATCCCAACGAAGCTCCAATTCTGCAAAGTGTCTTGATGCAAGGTACCCTCTGGGATATTCTGTAATTTTTCAATCTTAGCCTTCTTCTTACTTAGATTTATAACCTTATTTCTAGTGAGCTTCGTCTCAGTGATTGTTTTCCCATTTTGATTCATATTTTCCTTGGGCATAGTCGCTTTGCGCTGCTGAGGTCCTCTCCCAAGACAGAGGATCTACTTCATTAATATCTGATACAGATGCTCCATTCTTCTGTGAATCCCCTGATGCTTTGGCAGCTTTGACATTTGGGTTTCTAGTGTTAAATAACTTTGACTTGTTCTCATGTTCTTCACTCAACTGCATGATCCTTCTGGCCATGAAATCTTTTAACTCTTGTCTCTGCTGGTCTAAAACCTCTTCTTCTTCCTTCTTTTTGGATTGATCTCTTTCAATCCAAGGTTTTCTGAGTAGCATAGTAAATAGGGTGCTATCCTCAATGAATTTGATAATCTCAAAATCTTCTTCTGTCGAAGTTCCTTTGACTGTCATAGGTATCTAAGTGAGTTTTCCACATAACATCATACGTTTTCCTCTAAATAGTCCTATTCCTCCCAATGAAGGAAGCATGGCAGGCTTCCCTATAGCTTCCCAAGTTCTTTCTAGCATAATGTTCACTTGTGTTTCTTCATAGAGAATACAGTCAATGTCGAAGTCCCCTATTCTTACTTTGACTTGCTCCTTTTCTTTGAATATCTCTGATAATCGGACATATTTATGTTCCTATAGGGTTTCTTGCATCTGTATTAATACTTTCTCTAATTCTTGTTGGGTTTCTGCCTTTTCTGGATCTGCCTTATGGTCTTCTTGATTCAGATTTATCTTTTCAAGCTTAGTGATCATTCTAGGGAAATTCAATACCTCATGGTCCATAGATTTGCAACAGAGACAACTAGGTATTCTACCAGGGCATTCCTTATCTAGATGGCCTAGTTTTCTACAACTGTAACAAAGGGTTAACCCTCTCTTTCGTCTAAATGTCCCCCAACCTCTTCTGTACTATGCACTAGGATCATGGTATCTAGTGTGCAAAAAATTCTTTCGAGGATCCTGCATCCATTCGTTAGTCCAAAAATTCTTTCTATGCATAGGTATAACATATCTATCATATCTATTCATATCAATATTTCTTTCATCTATTAATGCCCTAGTTTTTAAGCTAGGACAGAATCTATCAAACATACCTAGATCCATTCTCTATAAACAAAAAATTTCACTTATCTTACTTATACAGGGCATGAAGCTGCCAAATCTAAGAACTTTTATCTATTCTTACCTTTATTAGAGAACAAAGCTTACATATATTACCTCTTTTCTACAGATCTAACCTCTTTCTTTCAGAAATTTCCACTTTTACTTTTATTAGAGCACAGAGGATTCATATCTCGCTTCTTTTCTTCAGATCCGATCTTCCTTTCTTCATATCTAATCTTATTTCTAGCACAAAGCTTCACAGGTCGAGTAAAAAGCCATGCACTAGGGAAACAAATCTACGCACAGAGATTTCTTTTGCACAAAGTTTCTTCTTCCTTAGTTCCCAACAATCACAGTTTCAAATCCTGGCAATGGAATCATTTGTTGGCACAGGGGTAGACCCAGGTTTCAACGCTCAAGAGCGTACCAACAAAGCCCTAACTACCGACCCTTCGGCAACACCTGTGAAGTAGATGAAGTCTCACCTGAGGTAGAGAAAGGGGTGGTTGCAAGAATCAGGTGTCTGAAACCTTAGCTGGGACACATATATGTTATTATATCATTTACAGAGCACTTATCATTGATCATTCATCAATATTCAACCCTTATCATACTACGCAGACAACACAAAGCATCGTGGTGTACACTCAGATCTACAGTATTTCAACACTTAACCACAGTAACCCAGATCAGATCCAGTAGATCAACACTAAGCATCCTCATACACATCAGCTCTAACAATCATATATATCTAATAAGCACAGAGCATAAGTAGATATATCAAAGCACATAGCATAAGAAAAGAAAAACACAATGAATTAAAGTATAGAGCATAACACACAGATTTACATGGTTCATCCCCACCCTGGGGCTACGTCCACAAGATCTTCTTCTTTATTATCGTTTTCAATTGTTACAAGAACAAAGCCTCCAAAACCCTTCTTCACATAGGACAAAAGATCTATGTAGCCCGCTAGATCCTTCTTCCTTGTGTTACAACACTTATCTCTCTATAGCAACCTCACAGTAACTTGCACTTAGCCTTGCAAGCCTTACACAGTTCACATAGAGCACTTGTTCAACATCACATAGATTCACTACCAATTTCACTAAGAAATCACATATACTACTTCTTACATTTCCTATCCTTCTATTTATACATTACAAAAGTGGGCCTAAGCATGGGTAAACACATGGGCTGACATCCCTTTCCCATTACATTAACCCAAAACCCTAAAAGGGGCCCAAAAGTGGATTGGGATCCTGTGATCTCTTCTTTTCCTGGTGCTCCATCTTTGATAGGTTGTCGAAGTCCAAAAACGGTCAAATATGACAAATTGTTCCTCAAAACTTGGTCAAGGGCCAACAGTCACCCCCGAGCTGGGACTAAAATCCACTTAGGTAAAGGGATTCCTAACCAGGCTAAAGGTTAATAAACAATAGGAAAGACTCTGTCTCAGGTGCTCACTCAACTAAGAACCTACAACCTCTCATTCCCCACATGCCTGTCCCACCCAAGGAAGTGTGTCCCTTCTCTTCTCAACAGTCCTTCGGCTACCGCACTTCCCTTCTAGGGCTTCAACAACAGGCCAGACAAGAAGTCTAAGAGCATTGTAACTACAATTTAGCACTTTCAGGAAATCAATTCCGAGCAATTCTCTCACTCAGATAATTTCTCACGAGCCCGACAACCTACCTCTTCAATTTCCCATGGGCTTGACAACCCGCTTCTTCAATCCCGCTCCCAAGATAACCAGATACACCAACCGAAAATGGTTATGGAAACAGGTTAAGATACAGTGAAATGAATGTTTGAAGGATAACAAACTGCGTGAGTGAAATGGTCATGGAATCATTGACTGGATGATTGAATGATGGAAGGAATCATGGGAGAGATGATCGTAAGAGTGATTGTTAAGATGATGGAAAAAAAGTGTGTAAATGAACTAAGTCCCCACGATATGCGTGCATGTCCCCAACTTGACACTTGTCATGTTGGAAGCTACTTTGATCCACTTGTCCCCAACTTTAGAACTTAGGATAAAATAATTATCCATACTTTATGTTTTAAAGAAATATTAATATAATATTCCTTTTTGGCTTAAGCTCTCTAGCTTATCCCTTTACCTTAATGTTTGGCCCTCCCTTTCCCTAATTGGTGGAGTTCAGTCCCCCATCTCTTTTATTGTGGTCAGTCTGCACGTAGCAATGTATTTTATATTAATCATGAGAGATATACAAAATAGGTGCACTGGACTTTAACATCTAAGCGCTCTGGCCTAATTCCAAAACATAATCATCCCAACTTATAATAAGTGGCTCACCAACCTATAACACATATCATATACACAAGGATTGCTGACCTCCATACTACACGCATCTTAGTTACTGCGCGTGGTATCTAGGAATGTGCATACTACATCATTTTACTGTGCAATACATGCGCGCACTATGCCTTGAAAGGTGCAATACAAAATGATGTCAAAACAACTCACCAACTTAAGTACACTTACATTACAGTTTCAATTGGGTTCAGTTGAGGGATATTACAATCCCCTCCCCTTATTTATACACTGTCCTTAGTGCATCATATACCCATATACAACAAAATTTTGAAATATCCTCAAAAAGATGCGGTTATTTTGTCTACATTACATCCTCATGCTCCCAAGTAGTGTCCTCAGGATCGTACTAGGTCCATTGTACCTTTACAAGCCCTATGGCTCAATTCTGGAGCTATTTGATTTTCCGGTCCAAAATGCACACCGGATGCACTTGAAAAGTGCCTTCTTTCTCCACCTAAATCACATTCCAATCAATAACACGATTAGCATCAGGTATATATTTATTTAGAAATGATACATGGAATACATTATGAACAGACATAGATGTAGGCAATGCAATCATATAAGCAATTGGACCAATCCTCTCTAGGATTTCAAATGGCCCACAAAATCTGGCTTCCAACTTGGTGCAACTTCCCAGCTTCAGGGAACTCCTATTAGATTTCACGTTTAGGAAAACATGATCACCCACTTTGAACTCTCTGTGGGTTATGTTCTTATCGGCATAATGTTTCTACCTGTCTTGGGAATCTTTTAAATTCTTTTTAATTTTTATCATTTGGTCCTCCATCTCCTTGAGCAACTCTGGCCCAACTATTGTCCTATCAGCTGGATTATCCTAGCTCACTGGAGTATTTCACTTTCTGCCATAAAGTTCTTCAAATGGGCTCATATTCAATGATGCCTGATACCCATTGTTGTAAGTGAATTCTTCCAAGTGCAGGTAGTCTTCCCATTTCGATGGTTTGTCCATAGCATACATTCTTAGTATGTCTTATATCACTATGTTCACCCTCTCTGTCTATCCATCAGACTTAGGATGATAAGTTGTACTAAAGTTCAGATTCATTCTGAATCCTTTGAACAATCCTTTCCATAAATTCGAGGTGAATTTTGGGTCTCTGTCGGACACAATTGTTTTAGGAATTTTGTGAAATCGTGCCACTTCCTTCATGAAAATATCAACAACATCTGCTTCCTTGTGAGTAATTTTCAGTGGAATAAAATGGGCAACTTTTGTAAGCTTGTCCACCACCACCATGATCGAATCATGCAGCTTGCATGTTCTAGGCAATCCCATAATAAAATCCATTTTCACCACTTCCCACTTCCATTCAGGAATGGGCATAGGTTACAGCAACCCTGTTGGATGCCTATGCTCATCTTTAAATTTATGTCATTCCATACATCTAGCGATGTATTCAATGATCTCTCTCTTCATACCTGGCCAAAATTAATGGCTCTTGATCATTGCCATGGTTTTCTGATATCCAGGGTACCCTGCATAAGCGACATTATGAACTTCATGCAAAATAAGACGTTTCAAGTCCTGGACATTTGGAATAAAAATTATGTTCTTGTGCAGCAGTATTCCATCTATTCCCAAATTATAATTATCCACCTTTTGTGGTATCTTACCCTTCTGTAGTTTTGCTACCAATTCTCTGTATTGTAGATCTGCATTTGCAGCCTCCAAAATTTTTCTTTTAATATCAGTCTGATACATGCTAATGGTTGTAGCATGTAGTTCATGCACCCTCCTGCTGAGTGCATCAACCACTTTATTCTCTTTCCCCTTAATATGCCTTATATCAAAGTCATATTCTCTTAGAAATTCTAACCATCTTCTTTTCCTAGCATTTAGATTTGGCTAATCAAATAAATATTTCAGACCATTGTGGTCTGTTCTTAGCTCAAACCTCTTCCCCATGAGGTAGTGTCTCCATTTACTCAAAGCATGCACTATGGCTGCCTACTCCAAATCATGAGTGGCATAGTTTCTTTCATGCTCCTTCAACTTCCTTGATTCATAACATATAAAAAACCCATTTTGACTGAGGACTCCACCAATTCCTTCATTACATGCATCTGTGCATACAATGAAGTCTTCATTTGGGTCTGCAATCCTTAATATTGGAGAACTTGTCAATAATTGTTTCAAGTGTTGGAAACTCTTTTCGCAATCCAGTGTCCATTGAAAATTCACCCCCTTTCTTTGCAAGGAAGTGATTGGGTGTGAAATATTTGATAATCCTTCAATAAATATTTTGTAGTGGCCTACAAGACCCATGAATAATCTCACCTCTATCACATTCTTCAGTGCCGACCATTCTCTAATGGCTTCTATCTTCTCAGGGTCTACTTCTATCCCATCCTTTGAAATGACATGCCCCAAATAGTGAATTTGTTTCTGATAAAATGAGCACTTGCTCAATTTGGCATATAATTGATGCTCCCTTAATACTTGCAACACCATCCTCAAATGATGTTCATTCTCTTCCTTTGAATTTGAATATATAAGAATGTCATCCAAAAAGACAATGACAAACTTGTCTAGATATTCTCAGAAAACACCATTCATTAAGCACATGAAAATAGCTAGTGCATTTGACAACCCAAATGACACCACTGTGAACTCATAATGACCATACCTTGTCTTGAAGGCGGTCTTGATGATATCTTCTTATTTAATC
>JASDQU010359736.1:0-10517 GCA_032191745.1 Picea mariana | reverse complement strand
TTGAGTTTTTGTATCCACTATCATCTCACTATAAAATAAAGGAAGAACTAAATCATATAAAATATCACGTGCGGACAAGTCCTTTTCTTAAGATAGTGATGTATAAGATGTTACTTTGACCAAGCATTATTATTAAAAATAAAAGAGACTAAAAATAGAAAAATCCTTATTAAGATGAGTGCAGTCCTACTCGTGGCACCTTAGGTCAGGGTTGAATTGATAGTTCAAATTTACTTATCTTTTTACTTTCCATTTAAAATTTTCACGATGATACTGCGTTTTCGAAAATGAATATTCAATGAAAAGCAGAGAGAAAAAGATTTAAAGGGAACTTCCTTGAAAACATTCATATTATGGTTCTCTTGGTGTGCCTGCTTGTGTTCATAACTGCATTATTACAAAAAGAAATATTGAGAAATAAAATTAAAAGAAAATCTACTCCTAAACCTACTCTAACTACTAAACAAATAAAAAATACTAAGTGAAGTCATGCTTCCAATGTAGCCATTGAAGTAACTCCAATCCTGTAATGGAAACACAATCGAATATTACTAACAAGAATGGTAGTATATCAAAAAATAACAAAAATATATCATACTTACCTTTATCATCATCATTCAAAAACAAAGCAAGCATGACCTTACCATTTTTTCGAAACTTCTTGATGTATGAATCATCCAACCATTCTGCAATATGGTTGTGATATGAGTCATAATGGTATGTAAGAGTGTAAGTAAGTTTGGAAAACTTATCAATATTATGGGGACCTGACATAACCATCGGCCAATGCCGAAATGCCCCATCCTCCTGACAATTCTCCAAGTGTTCATCAATTTCTTCACACAAATGATCTAAAAAAATCATGTGATGCTTACTTCCTAGATATTTAGGTAGAAACAAAGCAAGCACGACTTTATCTTTATTATGAATATTTTTTAGATACGAATCTTCAAGCCATTCTAAGATCCTGTCATAAAAATTAGGATGAAAACTATGAATTTGATGAAATGAATATATCAATGGGGAACACATCATAAGAGGATTCATGACATCAGTTAGATTATTGGTTTGAACGATTCCTTTGATGAGATTGATCGTTTCAAAATGTGAAGCATAAACATTAAAATTCGAACTAATTAAAGAAAGAATATGCAATGTAGAATATTCGATCTCCATAAGGATGAGTGCATTGTATTTTTCAAAAATAAATCGTGTAAAATCATCTTGCAACATGTGTTTTTCCCATGCAAGTGATGAAAGTGAAAGAGCGTCAAATCTGATTTCATAAATGTTATGTTTGGAACTAATTTCACCAAATTTTGGCATATCGAAAAGATTTGATTGTGATGGCAAAGAGTAAGATACTGTGGGTAAAGTATCAAGTCCACCAGAATATAAGAAGAGATCAGGCTATAAAGAGTAAAAGGAATAAGAAATAAGCACATGAAAGGAATCTCTTGAGCTATGATATTTAACAATGGTATTCTCAAGACATTCCTCTTCATTTTCATTAAAACTTTCACTCCATTTTGGTGATAAATTCTTCAACATAATATGATCATCTAAATTTGCCTCCTATACGATAGATAATTCAAAAATTTCATGGAAAACATATGATCTTTCATGTTGATAAGGTACGATTTGTAGATGAGGGTTTAAGATTACTTCTTCCAATTGCAGATCTACATCTCTAATCAGTTTCATTGGAATGTTAGAATGCTTAAGATCATTTTCATCACCTAAGTCTTCTTCAATAACCGAATTTAAATACTGATTAGAGAAAGAGTTAGGAGAACGAGGACATTCACCTTGACCCAACATCAAATCTTCTTCCACGATGGTCGAGGACTGAAAATACAATGATTCAGAGGAAAAACCAATTTGATTGTCAGTAAGAACATTTTCAATAGATTCTACCTCCCTTGATTGTTCAACATTTTCGGATGGATCCCTCTCATCGTGTGAACACAATTCTTCTTGCAATTGAGTGATAGTATTTGTAACTTCTTCATCATTTACGATTGAATATGACTGGATGCAAGCATCATAGAGGAGATTTAATACATATGACATGTCATCAAGATTAAATTTACAAAGAACATGATGGATTCTTGTCGAAAATCCTTTTGAAGATGAATCGCCATTGATTAGCAAAGTCTGGAATTCTTCACATAATTGATTGCAATCATATATTTCAAAAGAATCTAAAAATTCATCTACAAACTGAAACTAATAAAAAATGTGATATGCTGGAAAATAGTCAAACCAATGTTTAATTCGACCCCTGAAAGTAAAAGCAAACAATCTGCACAAAACCTTTAATTTAGAAATATCATGCTTGATGCATTTACACTCAAACTTGTTAATATGGTCTTTTGCAGATACATTCACCCCAGCATCAAAGGTGAGTTTGGACAAGAGAGAGACTGTCTTGTTGGGAATATCAGGTAATGAGAATTGGAAAGCATGTTTCAACACAGTGATTTGGGGAGCCATGGAAAATTAATTAAATTCGAAACAAAGACTCCTATAAGGCCAGCTTGTCAGTCTGACCCTCCTTCTAGCGTCATTTGTTGACGGGCGAAATTGACCATCTGTCAACTAGAAGAGCGAGTCCGGTCCGAGGTTGTCTAAATAACCCAAGCCGTTTGGTGTAACTTGTTCTGACGGGTTTAATGGCTTCGTTATCCAATATAAAAATCCTAAAAAAAGTGAATAAAAGAGAGAAATGACTAACTAATTACTAAACACTATATATGTATGTACATATGTTCTAATGTAATTGTAGTAGTTGTATTTAAGCAAAAGGTATACAAGTCTCGTTTATTTACATGATTTACAAGGTGCAAGTTTTAATCGAAACTTACAAAAATCAGTGTGAAAAATGAACGCTTATAGGAAGCAGATAAAGAAAGCACACAAAAATATTTATTGTTTTTCTTTTATAAATTTANTTTAAAGAATCTTGCAAAAACGTTAATGAAATATGAACATGTGGATAGTCAAAGCTGAACCATACATTCTAGTTTCAATGATATGTAAATGACATAAAAATACAAAGAAACTATCTTGTGAGTGAATTAGTGAGGTGTATCCAAGAATTTGCATGAGTGGTGAACATCCAACTGTCATGTCCAAGAGAGAAATCTGCAATGAACTTTATGACCGTTCTAAATAAATTCAGAACATGTATTAACAACTTAGGTTTTAATCACAGAAAAGGAAACAAAAACATAAACCTGTGATCTCATAATTATACATGATTATAGCAAGATAAATCTGGAAGCAATTTATTCATTTTATCATTCAATTTAAAACTCAAAGATAAATCCCATTATTTAAATCGAAGATATAATCACAGCATTTGTATTTTGATGAAGCAAATGATGGATGGTATTTATAATATAAACCTCCTACACATCACAGATCATTTAATCTAAAGATATCATACGTTCACATGTAATAGGATTTAAAAAAACATTAATAACAACATTATAAAAAAAGGGCTAAATCCAAAATGCATATATGTCGTTTTATTAAGTTTTTGGAATCACTTGTCCATTATGTAGTCCTGGAATAAATTATTTGGATAATAAACTTTAAAGATTGGAAAAATTAATACATAAATGATAATAATTAACCATGTATTGATAAAAAATGTTAAAGTTATTTAAATCAATTCATAATCAATTATTCAAAGAATATGAAGATATTATATGAAAATAAAATCATTTTACTTACAGGACAAAAGCCATTAAGAAACCTGGAATTCCATATTCTTCTTTGAAAATATTCGCCCATTCTCCCAAAGATTCCATCCATCCATTACTCCATTTGAAAAGAAATAAAAAGTTTACAAAAGAAACAATATACAAAAGAGAAAGGATTAAAATCTTCCTCTTCAATTCTCTGATCCTTTGGCTCAGATCTTTCTCATATATTTATAAAATGAATGAACAGTCTGGGCGTCACTATTAATTTCCGCCATATGAAATTTGCCTCTAAAAGAGACCCAAATATCTCTCAAATCGTGCATTTGTTTGGGAAAATATCTAAATGAAAGGTAAATGGGTCCATTTTGGTTCTGGGTTTTCAACCGTTTCTTTAAATTCCTTACGGTTTGGCTGCAATCAGTTCTGCAAAATCGCCTATCTGATCTTGACACCTTTCCAAATTTTATCTGTTGTTGCTCATAAAATTATTTGTAGAAATCCAAAATTATTTTTGGATCAATCATATTAAATGTATTTAAATAATAAAATCAAGCCACGATCAGATCTGTATCAAATATTTGATAATAGAAACTTGTGAAACAAAAAGAAACCTAAATTAATAACCTAAAAATTGTGAATAAAATAAAATCTAGAAAAATCAAGAATGAATTTAAACTAACTATAACTTATAAACAAACATTATTTATAATTTGTTTTCAAATATGATATAGAAGCTTCAAGTTAATGAAGAAAATATATTAATTTTAGTTTTTTACAAATGATAGATAATTCTTTTATTATTATTATTTTGAAATGAAATGCAAAATGAAAAAATAATTTAATTAATTAATATTACCAAATGATTTCATGATAATGAGAAACCAAACAAGATAGTATTTGATGAAGTATTGAATACATTATTCAAAATACTCAAACTTGGTAATGACTAAAAGAATGAACACACAATCATAATTTAAACGAAAGTAAACATCTGATAAAAATTAACGTTTTTGTTTAAATTGAGATTTTTATGCTCGTTTCTAAATTTTGACATATACTCTTGTAATAAATGTCTCATACTATACTGAATGTCTTAAGTTTGTCTCAAAGCAAGCCAAGGCATAGAACTATTTGAAAAGGTTGATTCTGCAACTCATTTTAATTATCAAGATTCTAATAGGGGCCCTTTAAATTTTGTAAAAATATAGGGGAAGTTGTTGGGGCCCAACATGTCTGTAAATACTTAGTGTATTTTGAATCTATAAAATATTTAAAAGGAATAAGGTAAATAATATTCATTAACTATTATAATATCTCCTAATACTTTGTAGATTTTGAATCTATGAAATTTTTAAAAGGAAAAACTTAATTTTTTTTTCACAGAAATGGATGATTTTTATTCATAATAATGGTGCGACCAAGAGTGCCAAGTATAAGAAACAAAATCCCTATTGTTTCTCCAAAATCTATTACTGCTATAGAATTGAACCGAATTCAATATATTTGGTAATAAATACTATTTATAAATACACAAAAGCAAAACATAACTAATCTATAGATATGATATCATTATGAACCTCCACTTCTTTGTCTTCCTTATTTTCCATAGGCGTTGCTGGAGGCATTCAGGTTTGGGATGATATACACCTCCCTTTTGGACAAGTGATCATTAACCGTAGCTAAATTAGAATTCCCATGAACGAAATTTTCATGTGCAGACTACATCTGAATCGCCTCCAATCGACTCCTCAATGAGGCAACCTCATATTGAAGTTGTCCCACCATATCCTAATGTTGAACCGAAGTATCAAGAAAAAATGAGATTGTACAGTTCAAAGCATTCATCGAAATGAACAATCGTGATTGTTCGATAAACTCATCCTTTGTCAATTCCATTTCCTTTTGACCTCTACTCATCCCATTTTCCATGACACACTACACAACTTGTGCTACCTTCAACCTAATGATTAGACAACAATGAACTGAAACCAAAATTCTGAAGCCAACACCTGTTGCAGACCCTCTAACAAGCCCTTCATTCCCAGAATGAAGCACATACAAAACCCAAAAACCCCAAGTAGCAAAAGGGGCGATAAAATGACAATCGCTCTCCCTTGATATGAATCAAAATGTTAATGAGCTTGCCTTCACCATAGTTCCAAATTTAACATCACACCACCCATTCCATAGCATAGCGATGTATGAATCATTTACCATGAATTTGTTGTCCAAGAATGCACCCATTGAGTTGCCAAATGGGTTGGCAAGTTGGATGACAAAATCCACCTCTCAGAATTATACTATTTTGTGTTCAACTTATTCTTTTTTTCCAGATGTTGTTACATCCCTTGAGACAGAGCTTGTTACAAAATAATGAATGGTCCTTTTGGAATCCCCTTGAATATTGAACTAAAAAATGTGTCTATGCTTAACAATTTGGACTCCTTGAAAAACTTCATAAGCTTCATCCTTTGGACTTCTTGGAAAACTTGATAAGCTTATGGGAGGTGATCCCAAGAATAAAATTTTACTTTGAACTTTGTTTTGAGACCATAGAGCACTCCACCTCCCTCCCTAAGGTAAATAAATTATAATATTATATTAAACAAAATAAATTATATCAAAGTTAATATTCATTATTTATTTAATATAATTAATTTGATTGTAACTTTTAATTAGATAGTTTTTTTTTTTTTAATTAATATTCATTACTTATTTAATATAATTAAATTGATTGTAACTCTTAATCAAATAGATTTTTTTTAAAAATTATGTAATTAAAAGGAAAGTTATCGGATTTAAAATTTCGATTATTTTTCCAAGTATCTTAATAAATTTAAAAATAATTTAAAGCTGAATCATCGTGAAACTATGATAATCTAAAAGAATTTCATTAATTTTAACTTTAAAATTATAAAAAATAAAATGTATTTACTATTAAATTACTTTAAAACCAAATCCAAATAACTAAAATACAATATTTTTAATATATAGTTTACTTATTTTATTGTATGAAAAAGCTAGTAAAAAATTATAGTCATATCATATTCTTTAATATTATTATTAAAGATCAAAGCATATTGTGATAAA
Organism: Picea mariana; assembly: GCA_032191745.1. Classification (NCBI taxonomy): domain Eukaryota; kingdom Viridiplantae; phylum Streptophyta; class Pinopsida; order Pinales; family Pinaceae; genus Picea; species Picea mariana. The sequence continues at coordinate 3,714 of JASDQU010359736.1, read as the reverse complement.
AGTACAATTATCGTGATGATTAGGCTAGCGAGAGACTTTTTGGTTTAAAGTTGTTTATTTAATTTTTATAATTTAACAAAAAACAATAATTATAATGATAATGATTAGAGTGATATTAATTAAAATGAATAATTATTGATTAAAATTTGTTTATTTAATTTTAATAATTTAATAAAAAAACAATAATTATAATGATAATGATTAGTAACAACCACATTTATGTAAAAAGTGGTTGATTTGTAATTAATGTATAACCATGAACATATTTATACATTTTAAATGTAATAATTAAGTATTATTTAATAATTACTTAATTATTCCCTAGATGGGGTCACACATGGGTCACACATGTCAATGGACAGGGCAATTACGAGTGCAGTTAAAGCCCCTTTCCGCCACCCTCCCCCCCTGTCCCGTTGCGATGGTTAGCATGCTTGAGAGCCAAGCCTTAGTGTGTTAGAGCTTAATGGCAGCCTAGGCTCGGCTCCTCGACTTCAGTACGATTTTGGAGATTGCCATTACACCTGAACTAATGGATACGAGATCCATCAATGCCTCTGCCCTCGTGGTCTTTTCACCATGCGAGAAGTTTTATATGGGGCACTTGGGCCCAAAGCTCAACATTATTTTTTAAATTATGCTCCAAGATTCAACCTGCTCAGCTGGTTTTTCATCTTTCCTGGTGCTCTGCGTAGCCATGCCACGAGAATGAGGCAAGCCCTTACAAGGGTTGACCTACTATAGCAGGTTTGGCTGGCACAACCTCCCAAGGCTTGCCTTTCGAGCTCTCACGCCAGGCAGAGACCATCCAGTCTCTTTGGGCCAGAACTAGTTTGTGTAGGCTCCTTCAGAGCCTTGGCCTCACCATCGCCCATGACATGCCTCTCAAGATCTAGTTCCAGGCGAGAACCATCCGGGTTCCTCTAATAAATTTTTTTTCACACAGGATCATCAAGTGCCTCGTCCTCCCAACACTGAGAGCCTCTAAGGTGGATGCCCAGTGGAAGAAGAATTTTCACCCAATTGGGTGGAACTCTTTCCTTTCCTACCTTCAACCGCCTTGGAGGACCAACCTCCACCTGCACCACCAGTCCATTTCAGAAGTGAGTTCCAACGGGTTGCATAGTGGAAGAAGAAGCCTTACCTCTCGAGGAACACTTGGGGCACAAATCCGTTGCCTCCATGGAAGAAGACCCCGTCATAGACTCTGTTGATGCCTATGACTCCGTCGCTACCACTATGGAAAAAAACCAGGTTCAAGAGAACCATAGTCACCCAACTCCAGAATCTTATAGACTCACGGAAGACCACCTAGTCTTAATCTTTGAAATGAGAAGGGACTTGACTGAGAAACAACATCACCAAAGTTTCTTCAGCAAACGTTTGGATGTCGTGTATGATTCCCTCTCAAACGATCCTGAGAAGAGTCGTTGCCTGATGTGCTGCCAACCCTTTACCTTCAGACTCTGTCAAGATGGATGCCTGGGCTCGCCACATGCATAGCATTCTCAGATGTTTTTTTTTTTCTCTGCTTTAATGGCTAAATTTTTGTGAATTTTTCCTACGTTAGTCTCTGGTTCAGGTCTAATAGGTTCAGGTCTAATAGGTGGTCTGGGCAATCAGTCCACCGCATGTTCTGGTTTTCACGATAGTGGCGTAAGAGGTGGCAAGTCCTCTTGTTTATATGTACACAGTTGTCGCTTTTTCTTTAAGCTTTGGAACTGTGAACATTTGTCATGTCTATATGTTCTGGTTTCCACCATGGTGACAAAACAACTAGCATGATATCATGTATATTCAGACACTACAAGGTAATATATTTTACTTAAAAAAAAAAGTAATTACTTAATTATTATTTAAAATAAAATAATTAATAATTAATAATTTAGTTAATATTCTTATTAATTAAATAAATTATTAATAATAATAAATAAATTAATAAATTAATAATAATATTATTACTAAATTGTTAATAATAATTAAATAATAAAAAAAAATATTACTTAATTAATAATAATTATTAAATAATAAAAAAATATTTTTAATTATTAAAAAATATCTTGTTAGAAATTATATATTAATATTTATTAATTAATAACAATTAAATTATTAATTACCAATTGATCATCAATAATAAAATAAGTATTAAATAATAATTACTTATAAATTAGAAAATAATATAGGAGAAATAAAATACGTAAGAACAAAACAAAGAAATTATTAAAATAATACATTAATAATGGAAAAATAAATTTATAGATTATAAATTAATTTAGAAAAAATAAAATAGTAAATAAGTTAATAACAAAGTAATTAATAAAGTTAATAATAATAATAATAAGTATTACATGTAATAATTAGAAAATTATATGACAAAATAAAAACATTACTAAAATAATACATTGATAATGAAAAAAATATATAAATAAAGTAAAAAAATATTAATAGTGAAAAAATATATAAATAAAGTAAAAAAACATTAATAATGTATAAATATATTAATGTATTAATTAATTGATATCTTAATGCAATGCATAAATAAAGGAGTGAAGAAAGAGACGTAAAACTCCAAATAGAGTTAGAGACAATGATTGATAAAAAAATTAAAGATACCATTCAAACTCAAATAGATGATAGATTCTTAGGGTTCAAGAGTGAATTGAAAACAATGAATGATAGAATTCAAGAAATGGAAAAACATAAACAATCAACCCAAGAAGGAGGGGTTGAAGAAAACCACAACTTGAGAGATAGGATTAAAGAGCTAGAAGAAAAACTAACCAACAATTTAACCCTCGATAAAATGGAAAACAAATTGGATATCAAACACATCAAAGAGGAAATGAATAAGCTAATCGAATTGGACCATGAGCATAACAAAAAAGCCTTGAACCTCATAATTTTTGGTATAAAAGAACAACAAGAGGAGAATACCCTAGCAATAGTAAAATAAGAATTAAAAAATAAATCACAAATTGATACAATGTACTTCATAGAAGCAAAGAGGCTAGGAAAAATAATTGATCACAAAGATAGGTTGATCCATGTCAAAGTAAGTTGTAATGACCATAAATATAGCATATTTAGTAAATCTCTGAGCTTAAAAGGGTGAGGAATATTTATAAATGAAGACCTAATTCCAGAAAACCAAACTAAATTAAGGAAGGAAGTTCAAAAGGTAAAAGAAGCCAGGAAAGAAGGAAAATGGGCAATAATTAGAAATCAAAAAGTTATTATTAGGGATAGAGACCATAAGGATAATAATAAATAGGAATTTGGGACACTTGGGATCCTTTTTTGGAATTGTCGTGGCTTTCCATGGCACAAAGGTCCTATGATAAGTTGGGTCCTGACTGATATTAATATTATCTGTCTAGTTGAAACTTGGGAGTATGAGGAGTCTAAGGTCCCTAGAATGGAAGGATTTGTCTTGTGGTCGGCATGGAAAAAAAAATCCCACCATAGAGGGATAGGAGGCATAACTTTTTATATTAGAAAGAGCATTTATTCTCACATTCAACTTCATAAGATTGACCCTCTTAATCAATACATTTGGATAGAAATTTCAGACACCAATGGTAAGAAGACGTATATAGCAATTTGTTATTTTGCACCTATTAATTCTACTTTTTATAAGAAAAATAATCTAGATAAAAATTGTCCCTATAATAATTTAGAACGAGATATTTATAATTTGAAAAATAAAGGTAATAT
>JASDQU010359732.1:0-11827 GCA_032191745.1 Picea mariana | reverse complement strand
GTGATGATCACTAAACGAAAGATTGTCCAAGACGTGTCGAGGTCACTAAGTTCCTTCAAGGGACTGAGAAGCCTCCCATACCTACCGTTTTGTCACAACCTTTCCCTTCTCAAAAATAGGCCCAATTGGTCATTCATGACCAACCCTCTCCTTCCACCACTTCGTATGTCCTTATGTGTACTGGTGATTAAAAAAAGAACGATGTTTATATCACCACTCTGGCCAAAGATTACTCTCCCTCAAAGGAGAAAGTTGACGATATACAACCTTCGCCGGTTCAACCACCTCGCTCAACTTCACCTTCCAACGATCCTCTTCATATCGAATGATCGGGTCTCGATATAGTACTCCGCCCTCCTCCAAAGGGAACTGTTCGAAAGTCTTCCTTTAATCCTCATGAGCGTGCCACTCAAAACTACAGTATTGTAGAAGATCTTGCATAAGAACCCTCCACGATGTCAGCTCTCGAAGTCCTTCAAAGTTGTCCCGCTCAACGAAAGGCACTATTAAAGGCCATCGGTGGAATTTACCCCACAGATACGAATTTGATAATCTTTGACTTGGAAGATCACGTTCCAAGGCTACCTCCTTAGTTATCATTTCAGATCCAAGTTGTTGTAGAGAACAAGAATATCTATAGAACTATTATTGACGAGGGCACCTTGACATGTGTTATATCTGTTACCTGTTGGAAATCCATTGGCTCTCCTCCCCTCACTGAATCACACAATACACTTAATAACTTCAATGGATTTGGTTTTAAACCCTATGGTGTTCTTCCCTTGTTGTCTATTACATTGGAAGGAAAATTGGTCAATGTTGAGGTCGAGGTCTTTGATGCACCTCTTGATTATAACCTCTTACTTGGCCGTAGCTGGATTGATTCCATGCATGCAATTGCGTCCACACTTTTCCATGTGTTACATTTCCCACACCAAGCAAAGGTTGTTACTGTTGACTAGCTGGCCTTTTTTAACCCCGATTCCCATACTAGCAATGTACCATTCATCTTGAAGACACCTCCCAAGTACGAGAATGTCAATGTGGGTCTTCTAAAAGATTCAACTTTGATGGGTACATTCCCAATCCCACCACTCGATATTCCACCTCCTTTTGTTGCCTTAATCAACATGATTTCCACCTCTGTTAGTGAAACTCCTACGTATTATGACCCATGGATAGTACCCGACCCGACCCCAGTGATTATCTTCGCTATGGTGAAAAAATTCCCTTAAGTCCGGTTGAATCCACTTATCAAGCCATTCAATTGACAACCCCTTCCACTCCCTCTCTTGGTGATTGATCTCCTGATCCATTTCACATCATCTTTCCTATGGATGAGATGATCATGTCAATTATGTCCATGGAAGACACCCCATGGGACGATGGACATCATCATTCCTTCTCTTCCTAGAGCAACACACCATAGAGAGTTACCAACGGATTTCGACTCCGTTGACAGTTGTTGTCATTTCCTCTGTTCCTGAGTCCACACATGATGTGCTTTATGAAGGGAACCTGAGTAACATTTCTCCCACCATTCCTCTTGACATATCCATTAAACCTGGAGTCATAAAAAATGTTCACATCAGATTCGCTTGTACCGATGATGAAGTCGTCACTTATAAATCTATTTTTCAAGAATTATGTGACGTTTTCTCTTAGAGCTACGAAAAGATGTCGGGTATTGACCCTGATATCATTTTACATGAAATAAATACCTATCTAGATGCTAAACCCGTTTGGTAGAGACTTCACCCAGTCCACCCTCATAAAGCCGCCGCTATCAAACTTGAAGTTGAAAAGCTTCTCAAGGATGGTTTTATCTACCCTATGGATTTAACCGATTGGGTATCCAATCTCGTTCTGGTAAATAAAAAACAAGGCATGATCCGCATATGCATCAATTATAGGGATATCCATAAATCTTGTCCTAAGGACAATTTTCCAATCCCCTTCATCGACCAGATCGTCGACAATTGCACGGGGAGTGAAATCTTCTCTTTAATAGACGGTTTCTCTGGCTATAATTAGATTAACATTTTACCCGCAGATCAACACAAAACTGCTTTCATTTGTCCTTGGGGTACCTTTGCCTACTAGAAACTTCCTTTCAGTTTGAAGAATGCTAGTGCGACTTTTCAGCGTGCCATGTCTTATACTTTTCACGATATCAAGCACATCATATAACCATATCTCGATGATCTACCATCCCATTCCATGTGTCGCCAAGATCACCCGGCCCATCTCCAAGCCATTTTCCTTTGCTGTCGTTACTATCGTATACATTTAAACCCACATAAATTTGTTTTTTGTGTGGAGCCCAGCCGACTTCTGGGTTTTATTGTGTCACTTCATGGAATTAGGGTGGAATATTTGAAGGTTGAGGCTATCCTTAATCTACCTCCTCCTTCCACAATACGCCAGCTCCAAAGTTTGCAAGGGAAGGGAAACTTTTTGCGTCACTTCATTCCCAATTACGCTGAGTTAACGCTAGGATTTACTCGACTGTTGAAGAAAGGTTTTGAGTTTGTATGGGATGAGACTCCCAACAAAGCCTTCGAAGATTTGAAACTTTCCCTAACACATACACCACTGCTTTTCCCACCAAATTATAGTCGAGACTATTTCCTCTACCTCGCCGCTTCGAACTCTACCATTCCCATGGTTTTAGTCCAAGAAGATGATTCGCATGAAGAACATGTAATTTATTATTTGAGTTAGAGTCTCGCGACTACCGAAGCCAAATACCTACATGTGGAAAAATTAGCCTTGGCAGCTGTTCAAGCTGTCCAATGTTTTCGTCACTATATGCTACTACACAAGACCATTGTTATTTCCGATTGCAACCCTATGCAGCATATCCTTACATGCCAATTGCTAGGGGGAAATTACTCCAAATGGATAGTGATTCTCCAGGAGTTCGACTTAGAGTTTGAACGTGCTAAGTCTAGGAAATCATTGGTTTTTTCTGAACTGATATGTGACCTTCCCTCCGCTGAGACAAAAAATGTGGCAGAGGATTCCTTACCCAATGAATCCCTTTTTCTGATCAGTTCTGATGACGCTTGGTATGGAGATATTATCATTTATCTCCAGACTCAAACTTTCCAACCCGACCTCTCTAGTACAGACAGTCGTCGCATATGGTATCAAGCCCATCAATACATAATTCTCAGTGACACTCTTTATCGTCGTGGTGTTGACTCTATTTTCCGACGTTGTCTCACCTACGATGAGGCTGAGAAATCTTTGAATGACTTCCTCTATGGATCATGTGGTGGTCATATGTCTGGGTATGCCACTGCCCAAAAGATATTACGAGCAGGGTACTTTTGGCCTTCTTTATTTAAAGACTGTATAATTGCTGTCCAGAAATGCCATGCTTGTCAAATGTACAATAACAAGATAAGATCTCACCCCACTCCTTTACACCCTGTAGTTTCCGTTTGTCCTTTCACAAAAGGGGGCATTGATTTCATGACATGTAACCATCACTTGACTAGGGGGCATGGATACATCATCGTAGCCGTGGATTATTTCATGAAATGGGCCGAGGCGATGCCTACATTCGATAATACTGGAAAAGATGCAACCCTGTTCATATTCAATCATATCATCACTTGATTTGAAATCCCTCAATCTATCATTACTGATCACGACAGCCATTTTCAAAATTTCATGATGTCCGAGCTTACTGAAAAGTTGGGTCTTCGCCATGAAAACTCAACCCCCTACTATCCACAGGCCAATGGCCAAGTTAAAGCGATAAACAAGGTTCTTATCACTATGCTTCGACAGATAATAGGAATTCACAAGACAAGTTGGTAGACGATGTTGTTTTCAGCGTTATGGGCCTATCGGACATCTGTGAAGTTTGCCACGGGATTTACGCCTTTCCAATTAGTGTATGGTATCAAAGTTGTCTTGTCGATTGAATGTGAGATACCATTTTTGAATCTATCCATTGAACTTCTCCCAAACACTTCTACCGAAGAAGAACATCTATTGTATTTGATGCAATTAGATGAAACCCATTGTGATGCCACCCTGGTTATTGAAACCCAGAAAAATGCGTCAAAGCCCAATACGACAAGCATGTTAAGCCACATGTTTTCTCTGAAGGTGATCTAGTTCTCCTCTATGAACAAGATCGTGATTTACTAGAAGTCGAAAAATTTGAGGCTATGTGTCGAGGCCCTTATATCGTCAAACGAGTGTTGGAGAAGGGAGCTTATAAGTTAGTAGATTATGATGGCATTCCTTTGAGTGAGCCCAGGAATGGGATTTACTTAAAGAAGTACTATGCTTAGGTCATCTTTGCATGATTTCTTGTATTTTTATTGTATCATACTCTTGTGTGCTACTTTTGTGTGTTTTTTCATTATTTGGTTTCAACCCCCAACTGCTTACCTTGCATTATGCTTGGTTTCCAGATGTCAGTGTCTTTGATACCCTACATTGGTTTCACCGATGGCGCTAGTTGTAGTACTTAGAACTTAGCATCTGTTTCTTGGGAAATCTACACACCTACGAACAAATTAATCAATCTACACGGTTTTTGTCTCGGTCGTGCAACTAAAAATATTGCGGAATATAGTGCAGTCATCTTATTGTTGACCGACACTATTTCACTTGGAATCCATCACCTTGTTGTGCGACTTGATTCGCAACTAGTAGTACTATAGGTAAGTAATGTCTATGCTATCTGAAGTCCTACTTTGTTAAGGACATATTTACGAATTCACCTCTTGGAACGTCATTTTGATTATATTGAATATCAACACATTCCTAGATGTATAAATACATTAACTGATGCATTAGCTAATTATGTGTTATACAAACATTTGAGACATTTATAAATCCAATCACATGTTGTATACAAAGAAAAGTAATATGGTAGAATCCTCATGTATATATAACGATAAATGTTTTTACAAAAAGTCTTTTGTCCGAAGACCAAAATATCAAAAATGTGAAGCACATGGCTTTGTATACATAATAGCATCAATGATGCCTCTCATGATAACACACAACTGTTTGTGCTACCCTACGGAGCAGTCAAGTAATAGAACGAGATACACCCACTGTATGGTGTTGATAACGTCTCGAGATCTCATCAATAGAGATGTATGGGACATCTGCGGTCAATCCCTCTAGGTTCTTCTTGATCACCTCATAGTCACCAACATCCCATATTGTTGCCTTGACAACTTCCCCTCGTCTCTAGATGGGGGATGTACCTGGAGGCCGGTGTGGTCCTACATCTATGTTGTCAAAAGAGTTTTTGATTATTCATCGGATTAAAAACATTTCATATTTCAAAATTCACAAAAATGTTGTAAAACCAAAAATGTACTTCTTACCTAGATCCCCCCACTAAGAATCTTCAGGTAGAACCAAGTCCGGGTCGCCTATGAAATCCAAGTCGGCATACGCATAATCATCTATCATCAGTATCTGAGGCCTCAACCACTCAAAGAATACATCATTGTATTTGACGATGGGGCCCGCTACGTGCCGAGCCATGACCGCCGAGCCATGAGGTCACACCACCCCTTCATCCTTGGATCCCATGGGGCCGACATACCCCACTCTACCTGTAAGTGCAGATGTGGAACCCTCTCAAGGAAGAAGGACACCAAAATGGATCTATACCCAAACTATTTTAGTTTGCCTTTCTTTCACTTTGTCAGTTGTTTCTTCATACTGCGAAGAACCCCGTCCAACCAGTTAAATACCCGGGGCTCCACCCACTCAACTACATACTGAAAATAACTCTGGAGAACCATGTTAGGAGATGCACTCCCCGTCATATGCGAGATAGTGAACAATATAGTCCGTAGGGGTAAATCTCGGACACCCCTAATGGAAACCTTCCCCTTACGTCTCTTGGCCTTGGGATCATAGTATCGGCGGACATACTCACTCATAGGAATCCCACCACCTCTTCCTCCTGTCAATGTCACATGGGATCCACGGCGTGACAACCTCATCAGAAAATAGATATCCTCGATATCTAGGGCGAGCGTGTGGACTCCCACATGGAACACCTGTTGATCCACATCCCACATGTGGACCAAGTACTCGAGCAACCTCAGTTGGGCTCTCATGCCCTAAATCTTGAAGAATTTCAGGAGCCTGCATTGCCGAAGGGCATTAACTGTACCCAGGTCATTCCCGGTGAAAAAATCATCATTCTTGTGTTCTCTTTCTCTCCACTCCAACATCCTGATGGTGAAAAGCTGTAGTGGAGCCATAAGAAGAATGTTAATATCCTCATTTCACATCCTTGGTAATTTTTTATTGGTTAAACATGCATACGGAATTTTGGGTTTCGCCTGTCGCAGGTGGAGTTTTTATGTAGTGCATAATTTCCGCAGGTGGACCAAAGGCTACCTGTGGAAACCTATGGTTTCTGCAGGTCCCGATATATGTCCCCTGTGGCAGCTCCTGCGTGCACCTGTCAGCCTAAAAACCAACTCAAAAACTAATTTTTAACCAATGAAAAGGAAAATTAATCCATGGAAAAGACAGAAGACAAGGAGATTACCTCTTTGGCGGAATCTTCTCATCGAATACTTGCCCGTACCTCTCGCAATCGACTGAGTAAGTTTGAGGTAAAAAAGGGTTTTTTGGACAAGTGTTGGGTAAAATGAAAATGAAATGGTAAAAAAGGGTTTTCACCTATATTTATTCATTTTTTACTCTTTCTATTGAATTTTTATATTATTTTATTCATTTTTACCTAAAACCTAATGTTCTAATGGTACTGTGAGTGTCATATTTTTTCGTAGATGAACGATATAGGGGTCTAAAAAATGGAATACTGATACTTTTCTTAAATTTGTTTTTACATTTTTCACGTGTACAAATACTTTTTAGGGTTTTCAGGAAAAACCTCGAGCTCAGTCTATGTTTGTTCTCGCACTCTTAAATCAATGAGAACACAACCGAGTATACTTTTGTCATCTTTTCGTACTCATCATGGTAACACGAAAAATGAAACTCATGGAGTATCCTTTAAGCTCTTTTCACGCTCCATAAAAACGAAAATATTGCCGAGCGACCTTGTTCTTTTCACGCTCGTAAAAGTATTTGAAGAAAATGTTCGATGGGCAGTAGGTTATCACTTTTTCGGTCTCATCGAACTAATTTATGAAAAAGGAATTGAGAGAGTTCTCTTTAAGTGTTTTTCAGTCTCTCAAAACATGAAAAACCCCCGAGTTTTCTCTGTTTGGACTCGTTAAACAAACATCGAAAGACCCATATGGGATCGAACCACTCCTTCTTAGGGTTCGTTAAACACTCTGAGGGACTCGTCTGAAGGATGAGCTTACATCAACAAGAATATGTTATCCTCCTCAAGATTGCGTAAAAATAAAGAGGTACTCGCCAGAAATGGTGGGGGGGATTTTGGGAAAGAAATGTGTCTCTGTATTTGTGTTAGTGGCAGTAATAGTCTCTCTTGAACATGACACCCCCCTTCATCATTTGAATCTGGGTTGGGAAATCCATTTGTCTCTCATCTGACTTTCTGCAAGTTCATATCTTGGGTCGTCCTTGATTCAATGCTGCCAAGAACATCGTCCTGTCGTTCATATGTTCAAGAGAAGTCCAAACAAGCCCTCTATCGAGTTGACCATCTGTATTTGTCAATTCCTACCATGTTGGCCTTCCCTGTGTCAGTTTCAAATCATTTTCATACTTTGATCTATCCTATATCTGTTACTTATTTTGTGTCACTGATGGGGGATACATCATGGCCCTCCTATGATGAGTCTTTTCCTGTCGACTTCAACTCATCATCTGGGAATAAGACTTATAAATAATTTAGTACCTTAGAGCTGGCATGCCTCAATGGCAGGTTTCTTCGCTTTCAACAGTGGATTCACATCATTGGTCCCTGATTGAGAGATTCGATCAAGTGTTTGACTTCAGCTCATTTATTCAAATTCGATGGATTGTACTGAGGTACCTTGGGATTCATTGACATCAATGGTGATTTCCCTTGCACTTGTTAATGGTTTTCATCAATGACCGATAATCAAGTGGTTTCTACCATGTTCGACTTCAACACCTGTAATTGCATGGCTAGATTCGTACTTACGGACGATGGGATTGAATACCCTGAATCTCATCATTTTTGGTCCAGGTTGCGATGGAGTATTTATGATTTGTATCGACACATAGAACCACTTTGTATGTATCGTGGCTATGTTCTAATTTGATCTTTATAGTACATATATCCACAGTGTATTCCTGGTGGCTATGTAGAATTTTGATGACATGGATCCACGGTGTATGATTAGCTTGTTTTGTTATAGATCCAGGTGGATCTAGGGAGATTAGTTTATGTCTGCATTCACCGATTTATCCAATAACAGTAGTGCGAATTGAGCTTGGACTAAGCACGTTACTTCAAGTGAAACTGCGCAGATTGTGTTTAAAATAGAAATTGCAAAGTGAAATTTTAGCGTAACGTTGCTCAATAGTAGGCTGGGGATGTTACAAATTGGTATCATAGCATCTGTAACGTGGTAACAAGACTCAATGGGAGACTAGGTACATTACAAGTGAGAAAATGTTGGGGGATGAGTCTTTGTCGGTAGCCAACTAGTAAGGTAAACAAAGCGAGAACAATTTTTTGGCATATGTTGGTTAAGTCAAGGAATCAGAACAAAATGGTCAGGATTGGTGCGCGGGGGAGTAGACAGAAAGGTAAGCAACGTGAGGCTTCCTCCTCCCAAGTTCTAGTCAATCACACCAGGGCTGTGAGATCATATTGGATGGTCGGGATTGTTTCAAGTACCTATGTTCGAATGAGGAGAAACAGATTACAACAGAGATTGAAGAAGCAGTTAGATGTCAATGACACAACACCTCTGAAGGTGATATTGTTCAAGAAGTTAAGGTTGGGTTGAAGACCCGAAGTACTCAAGGACTAGAGAAATAAAGTACTTTAAGCTAGCAGAGACCTACTGGATTGTTAAGGCAATGGTATCACAGTCTGTGGAGAAAGCCATAAAATAAAATGATGCCACCCTCTAGGAAGTCAAGATGCTTGAAGGAAAACTTGAAATATTATATCAAACCTAATTTGGTATTAAATTCACAGTCAGACTTGAGGGCCAAAACTAGGGAAAACCCTTAGAGTCGACCAAGGACTAACTAATGAACATAAACAATGATTGGTTAAGATACTATAAAATCATAGTGATTCTTTCACCAAAGAATATTTCAACGTGAAGGGGATCCATATTGACCTATGTACACATCATATATATATTAAGTAAGGATCCAGACCCATTCGTCAATTCTAGCATTGGATGAATCTGGCATTAAAAGATATAGTCAAAGAATAGCTACAAAAACTACTAACAACCAACTTCATTTACTCGAATTCTGATAGCTAGTGGGTCTCCCCTCTTGTCATGGTGCCTAAGAAAAGTGGCAAATGGAGAATCTGTTTCGACTATAGAGAAATAAACAAAGAAACCCATAAAGAACACTTCCCACTAACATTTATTGACCAAGTACTGGACACATTAGCAGAAAAGAAATATTTCTCTTTCCTCAATCGGTTTAGTGGGCATAACCAAATCCAAATTTCCCCTGAAGACCAAGACAAAATGAAGTTCACCTATCCTTGGGTAACATTTTATTACCGTATTTTACCATTTGGGTTATGCAAAGCCCCCGCCACCTTTCAATGAGTTGTTATAGTCATATTCTCTGATCTAATTCATAATTGCATGGAAATATACATGGACAATTTTACAACATATGGGGATGAATTCAATGAGGCATTAGCCAATTTGGAGAAAACAATAACAAGGTGCAAAGAGTCAAACATTTCCATCAATAATGAATTTTTTTTATGATGGAAATTGATGGCATCTTACTAGGACATCACATTTCATCTAAGGGTATTCAAGTTGACCCTAGAAAAGTAAAGGTAATATTCAATTTTCTAACTCCAAACTCGCAAAACCAGGTACAAAGTTTCTTCGGATACGTTGGTTATTATCATAGATTTATCGATTTTTTTTTCCCATATTACTCATCCACTATATGAATTAACTAGCAAGTACGTTGAGTTTGTATGGACAGATACATGCCAACACGCACTCGATGAATTGAAAATAAAGTATCTGAAGCTCCTATTCTAAGAGGGCCGGATTGGTCCCTCCCATTCCACATTTCCAAAGACGCATTAGAAACTGTAGTCGGAGACATTCTCGTACAACTAGAAGGAAAGGAACCTTACACAATTTACTATGTTAGTGAGAATCTCATGTCTACAAAATTAAACTATACGGTAACAGAAAAAGAGTTTCTTGTTGTTATTCATGCAATAAAAAAATTTAGGCACTACATTATTGGATATTCTATATTTTTTCCTACTTAACATGTTTCCCTCAAATATTTAATGAAAAAACCAATCACCAATGGTAGGGTCACTAGATGGTTTCTTTTATTACAAGAAGTTGATATCACCATTACAGATAAACTAGGGAAAGATAATGTAGTCGATGACTTTCTTTCTAGAATAATGTCTAATGAAAATGAACCTTCAGTAGAAGATTGTTTTCCAAATGAGAATATATTTGTAGTATCTACTAACTCACCATGGTTTGTAGACATTTCTAACATTTTGGCTATAGGTAAACTTTTGCATCATCTGACCCCTAAAGAACAACAAAGTATAGTCATAAAAAATGATAGGTTTTCATGGATTGATGGCCACCTCTTCTACATTGGGCATGATTTGATCATCAAAATAGGTGTGCGAGAGGATGAATCCAACACGATATTAAAATCCTATCACGATGGCCCATGTTGGCGCCACTTTTAAAATAAAAGGACTGGGTACAAGGTACTCCATCAAGGGTATTATTGACCTACACTTTTTCAGAGATGCCAAAGAGTATGTAAAGAGATGTGACAACTGTCAACACATGGGTAGACATGTACAAGCAAATAAAATGTCTCTACAACCATAAATGGTGTTGGAACCCTTTGACAATTGGGCCATTGATTTCATGGGGCCAATAAACCCCCCTTTATGTCAGCACTCCTGCATCCTTGTCTGCATAGACTACGTCATGAAATGGATGGAGGTGTTGGAGAGGCATTTTATATTAGTTTTGACAATTTTGGGATCTGCACTAGAATAATGAAGAAGCAGTTAGAAGTTGGACTGGAGTGTGTGACACAAAGGGGATTCTAAGGAGTCAAATCGCCTGATCGAAGGAAAAGCAACAAAGTGGCATGCGAAAGATGGAAAAATGGTTAAGGATTGTTAGGAGTTTTGGGACAATTTGTCCACTTAGTAACTATATTATAATAGGATTAACCCTACTCTTATGTATAAATACGTAAAAGGTTTTTAGGTAGAGGGAAGAGGTAAAGAAACGATTTATTCTATGTTGAGTAATCTTTGTATGACGAAGGTAGAAGGAGGGAGGTTGACACTACAATAGAATGACTAAGGTAGGTCTGAGGAATGGTTGTTGATGCATCTTTTTATAAAGTGCAGTGTGCAACTGTAATGAGAACATACATGAATAAAATGAGAAGCCAATAGTTTTGGACGTAGCCCAGATTGGGGTGAACTAGTGTTATAACCCTAAATTGCACTACACATGCTTACCTAGCATCTGGCTATCTCCTAACCCTTCTTTTCCAAAAACTACTGAAAAACTCTTCTAAAAATTCCATTTTTAAAATTCCACGCTAGCTGGCCCACTACAACCCACGTGTATCGACAGTGTCCACGCTAGCAGGCCCATTACAACCCGCGTATATCTTTAGAAGCATGAAA
>JASDQU010359727.1:0-10625 GCA_032191745.1 Picea mariana | reverse complement strand
GAACAGGCTAAGACTGACTCTTACCCCAAAAAATATTTCAAGAGGAACCCAAACCCCCCGAACCAACAAAGATCAATAAAAAAGGAAGATCAAAAAATACAAGCTCCCTTAAAGAATGAAAATTTCATAGGAGCTAAAGATTTTCAAGACTACGAAGATTCAGATAATGACGTCACGAACTTCGGTGATGACTGTAGTCAACCATATCTGACTCGCGAGGACTATGAAAAATGTTTAAACGTGTCACAATCGTCAAATGAGGGTGAAGAGGGTGATCCCATTGATATCTGTGAATCCCAACCAGAATCTGAGATAATGATGCCTGAGCTTCAACCAAGGTACGACCTGAGATCTAAGAATAAGCCTACCTCGATGACTCAACCCAAGAAAATCCTTTAGAGAGGTCAAGCTTATGAGCCTCTTTCGGACCAAACTTTACCACTTAAAAACAAAACAAAACTAGTAAGTGCTCAAGAGTCCGAGGTGGAAAAAGTTGGAATGCAAACATAGGAAACCGAACCCGTAAATAAAGCTACATCTTCAACTAGGACCGTGGATGATAAAGCTGTCCAGACAAGTAAGTCGGAAAAGAAGAATTCGGAAGTCTCAACCAGGGAAACAAACAAGGTGGGTGGAGCTTTCAGTTTTGAAAATGAGTTAAAAAAAATCAAGATACCAATCCCATTGGTGGAATTAGCGAAAAACCCCGTTTATCGCAAGCAAATTTCCAAAATGATAGGTGTCTCTGAACTAGAAAGCCAGTCTGATGTTATAAACTTGGAAGATGATAGACCTAACATCACTTTTGGTCCCCACTTTGAAGGGTCCAAAGACAACATATCTCCCTTCTATATCACTCTGAATATACATGATCAATTGTTGCATAATTGTATGTTAGACTCCGGAGCTTCCCATAATGTTATGCCCAAGATTATAATGGAGAAGATGGGTCTCCAGATCACAAGACCTTATGGAAATCTGTAATCTTTTGATTCGAGGAAGGTTAAATGCATGGGGATGATAAAGGATCTGGTAGTTACCCTGGCGCAGGTCCCAGTTAAGAGTATCCTGATGGATGTGGTTATCGTTGATATTCCCCCTAATTATGGCATGTTGTTATCCAGGTCATGGGGGGGAAAGTTGGGGGGTTCTCTTCAGTTAGACATGACTTATGCCACTATCCCTGTGTTCAGTGGCCAATTCACTCGTTTATACAGAGAAACAAGATTAGCGTATACGGTCAGTGACCCTCAAAACCCAGACAACTTCCCTATTTACATTGTAGACCAAGACCTGGGAAATTGCATCTTGTCTTTTGATGATGGTTTGGACGGTTGCCTAGAGGAAATCGATACAAAGCAAGAAGAGTCAAACCCCATGATGAAAGAGTTGTGCAATACTGGTATCTAGAAAATGTATTTTGACGACGCTTCGTCTTCTGAAGGGGCAGGTGCTGGAGTACTTTTGGTGGCTCTTAAAGGTAAGTTCATTGTTACTTTCTCCTATCGTTTGCAGTGGGACATAGATTACACTAATAACGTATGCGAGTACGAAGCATTGATCTTAGGTTTAGAGGCTGCCAAAAGGATAAATATCAAAAACTTGGAGGTATATGGTGATGCAGAATTAATAGTAAAACAGGTAAAGCGACAGTACCTAGCCAGGCATCCTAGACTAAGAGCGTATAGAAATTGTGCTTGGGATCTCATGGAATTTTTTTTCTCATCTGTGAATATCCATTTTATCCGTCGCACAGAGAACCTACATGCTGATGCATTGGCAAAGACAACTTCAACCTTCTCTCCTCCCACGACCTTCAAACTAAAGTATCACATCGAAATCAGATACAAACCTTCCATACCGAACAATATCCGACACTGGCAAGTCTTCGAAGACGATGAACAAATCAATAAATTCCTTACAGCAGTAGGCAAATTCTCTGATACTCATGTTGACCAAGAAAATCAGAATGATTCTAGGTGGATCATGCAAGAAGGAGAGGAACCTGAAACCTTCCGAGAAAAAATTGCGGATCATTGTATGTTGGTCCTTAAAAGCAATCAAATTCCCAAAGGATTGATTCCTTTGGAGAGACTCTTTGATCAGAACGATGTACCTGTAAAGTCCACTTTGCAGCCTCAACCAGAAGAAGTGGAGGACTGCGATATAGGAATCGAAAAAGAACCTCGGATGGTAAAAATATCGAAGTTCCTCCCTCCCAAAGAGAAAGTTAAGTATAAAGAATTACTCAGACAATATAAAGATGTTTTCGCCTGGTCCTATGATGAATTGAAAACATATGACACTTCCATTATTGATCACAAGATACCCTTGAAGCCTGGGGT
The DNA here is from genome assembly GCA_032191745.1 of Picea mariana. Taxonomy (NCBI): domain Eukaryota; kingdom Viridiplantae; phylum Streptophyta; class Pinopsida; order Pinales; family Pinaceae; genus Picea; species Picea mariana. The sequence continues at coordinate 8,280 of JASDQU010359727.1, read as the reverse complement.
CAAACCGTTTAGGCAAAAGCTTAGGCAAATTAACCCCATTCTGTTACCCGTGATAGAAAAAGAAGTTAAAAAGCTCTTGGATGCAAAAATAATTGTACCTTTGAGATACTTGGACTGGGTAGCTAACCTAGTTCCAGTCAGGAAAAAGAATGGGGAAACCAGACTGTGTGTAGATTTCTGAAACCTAAACAAGTCGTCTCTCAAAGATAATTACCCGCTACCCAAGATGGACCATATTTTAGAAAAGGTTGTTGGAGCTAATCGAATGTCAATGATAGATGGTTTCTTTGGTTATAATTAGATCACTATGAATGAACAAGACAAGGAAAAGACTGCTTTCACCATGCCCTGGGGTACTTTCATGTATGACAAAATGCCTTTTGGTTTGATGAATGTAGGGGCCACTTTCCAGCGAGCTATGGACATCGCTTTCGTGGGAGAGAGGGACAAGTTCGAAGTTATTTACCTAGACGATCTAACGGTTTTCTCTAAAACTGACGAAGAACATTTGATGCATCTAAAACAAACTTTCGAAAAGTGCCACAGTTTTGGCCTATCCCTGAACCCCAAGAAATCTCATTTTGCTATGCGGGAAGGTAAGCTTCTGGGCCATGTAGTATCTAAAGAAGGAATCAGGATTGACCCTAAGAGGATTGAAGCGATAGATACTATCACTATCCCGAGAAATATAAAAGAAATTCAATCATTCTTAGGAAAGATAAATTTTCTACGAAGGTTCATTCCCAATTTCGCTGAGATTGTCAAATTGATTACAGGAATGTTGAAGAAGGATAGCGGGATAAATTGGACCACCGAGGCCAGGGCATCGTTCACGCATATCAAAAAAGTTATAAGCGAGGCACCTGTACTAGCAAGTCCGGATTATTTGAAAGATTTTCTCATCTTCTTTTTTGCTTTTGAACATACCATCGTCGTAGTACTCTTGCAGAAAAATGAAGAAGGGTTCGAACAGACGATAGCGTTTTTTAGCAAAAGCCTCAGAGATGTAGAACTAAAATATGACATAATGGAAAAACAAGCATACACAATGGTAAAAGCATTGAAAGCATTTAGAACCTATGTGCTAAATTAAAAAATAATCGCGTATGTGCCCACCAGTTCTGTAAAACACATATTGGTACAGCCGGACAATGACGGAAAAAGAGGGCGATGGCTTGCTAAAATACAAGAATTTGATATGGAGGTCAAGACGACTAAATTACTAAAGGGGAAGGGTCTGGCCAAACTCTTGGCTAAGTCGAATCTTAGAGCTCTTGATATTAATTGCCTCCAAGAAGAAGACGGAGACACACACCTGCACGAGTCAGATGTCCAGACAGATCCAAGCAAGGTCGAGGAAAATTTCTTATCGTCAGGCTGGTATAAAGACATAGTGTTCTACTTGTTAAACCTGAAGTGCCCAAATGAACTATCACCAGCCAAGTGCAGAACTTTAAAACTCTGTGCTGTAAAATATTGCATCGCCGAAAACCAGCTGTACTGGAAAGATCCACTCGGGTTCTTGCTAGTCTGTTTGGTTGAGTCAGAAACTCCATGAGTTATAGAGGAATTTCATGAAGGAGTCTGTGGAGGACACCATGCATGGAGAGCCACAGCCTATAATATTTTGAGGGCCGGATACTATTGGCTGAAACTATTTTCAGACGTTAATGCCAAAGTACGCGCGTGCAACCCTTGTCAAATATTCGCTAGTAAACAGAAACTCCCTGCACTACCACTCGTTCCAGTCAAAACTGAAGCTCCATTTCAACAATGCGGACTAGACTTCATAAGGGAAATTAATCCCCAATCTAGTGCTCATCATAAGTGGATCTTAACATCCACAGATTATTTTACTAAGTGGGTGGAAGCCATTCCAACCAAAAGGGCAACAAACTCGGCAGTGATTGACTTCTTGTAAGATAATATCTTGTCAAGATTCGGGTGTCCCTGAAAGATTGTTACCGATAATGCCCAGGCCTTCAAGTCCATGGCTATGATCAACTTCTGTCAGAAGTACAATATCGTTCTCGGCCATTCCACTTCTTATTACCCCCAGGGAAATGGGTTGGCCGAATCATCCAACAAGAGCCTGGTAAACATAATCAAGAAAGTACCGGATGAAAATAAAAGGTCCTAGCATGTGCACTTGAAGTACGCATTATGGGCAAACCGCATCAACACTAAAATGTCTATCGGCATTTCACCATTTCAAATGGTCTATGGGACAGAGGCGGTTCTACCTATAAACTTAGCGCTGGTAGTAATGAAGTTATGGAAGGATCAAAACGAAGAACCCAATCATGTAACCAGGAGAATTAACCAGCTGATCGAGGTTCAACAACATAGAGTGGAAGTTGATGAAAAAATGCAAAAGTACCAGGATGAAATGAAAGCATTGTTCGATCTCAAGGCAAAGGACAGGGAATTCCTTCCAGGTGACTTAGTACTAAGATGGGATGCAAGAAAAGAGGAAGCCGCGAAGCATGGTAAATTTGACCACCTTTGATATGGACCATTCAAGGTCTCGGCTCCGGAAGAGAAAAATTCCTTCTTGCTGGAAAACATTGATGGAGAAGTCCTCAATGCCCCTATCAACGGGCGATATCTGAAACATTACATGACATAAAAGTTGCAAAAAAAAAAAAAAAATGTATATATATATATTTTCGTGTACATACATGCATTTTTATTTTACCCTTTGGGTTTTCTGTTTGCTTTTGTTCATAATTTTTAGACATATTACGAATAAAGTTTGTATTTGCTTTTTACAGGATTCTAGCTGATCGCAAAGCTAGAAGGAAGATTAATTCGCAAAGTAGTGTCAGAAATAAATCGGCATAAAACAGGTGATACCTAAAAATAGCTTCATAACGCACAAAGAAAGTGAAAAGAAAAGGTAAAGGTGAGCTTTTTCAATACACATGTTATGAAAGACTGTCAAAGTAAACCAAGGTAACGTCATTCAAACTACAATATCGACTAAATTATTAGGCAACAGGAATATTGCTTGGCTTGATACCCTTTGATTTAAAATAATTTGAATGATACACTAAAATCTAAAAGCAGTCAGTCAAAAATAGTTGTCCCCAAAGATATCTACAAGAGCCAGTCTCGAACTGTTTTGGCCTTCTGTATTATCAATCAATGAATCGCTGCCTTGTATCCTGCCTGTCTCTGGGTCTAACTTTTGACAAGACTACCATCTTTCATTTTATTACGAAGGAATAAAAGTTTTCATTTTAACCTCTTGAGTCTCAAAACAGATTGTGGAAAGAAAGCGGGTCTGCACAACTACTTGATCCCTTGCTAAGTGAAGGAACATTTAGAGCGATCCTAACTTTCCTAGGTTTTTCAACTGCATCGGGAGAATCAAAGCTTGCTCAAACGGGATGCCCCTTAAGAAAATATTTTCCTTTTTTTCCTAAGAACGAAGGTGTTGTGAGGGTCAAGCGAAGCTTGGTAACGAGTAATCAAAGTAAGTTGACAGACCTTTGATGCAAAATATCATACAGATATCATCCCTAATACAAACTGATTGCCCCCATCTTCGCGCTCAAAGAAGTAAATTATAAGACATGTGGTGAAAGGAAATTCAGAAATGATTTCCCCCGCTTAGTCCAGGAAGACGATGAAAGGAAATTCAGAAATGATTGCTTTCGTCTCAGCATTTAAATGCATAAATATTTTCCGAAGTGGTGAAAGGAAATTCAGTGAAAGGGGCTAGATAACTTCACCGGGGTACTGAACAGGCTCGCTGGCAGTGAAGCAATGTATGAGATATCTGTAAGGCTATTATACATGAATATCACTCTACTCTGGTAACCTATGCTTTCTAAAAACCTGATCCACATCCCAAATTCAGACGGGAATTCCCGTTTTAAAAACATATAATCTCATTCTTTTGATGCAAGCCGAGAGCCATAAGATCTGTCAGGTCTCCTAGGGTCGTTTCGACTGTCTTAAAACATACCTAAAGTTAGTAGTGGGAAAGGGAAAATTGTGAAAGGGACTACAGCTGTGTTGAAAAGAATATCTGATTTTGAAAAACTTCTTGAGGTAAAGAACAGAGTATTTTTCCCCCCTTCGATCCTTTTTCCTTGGAATTTTTTCGCCGGATTGATGTTTTTGACTCCATTTTACCCAATATTGGCATGTGGTCTAGTGTTCTTCCCACCTCACAGGAAGGCGAGATCCCTAGTTGGATCCTATGTTGGAGCCGCCTTTGTTTTTCAATCTATCACAATTTTCATTTCGATGCCGGAAATCATAAGATGGTTTTCTTTTGCCCCTCCGAGAAATCGATGATCTCCAAGAGCTTGAGCGCGCAAGCAACTCATTTTTTCTACCCTCAAAACAAGTCCTACTTTTCGTAAGAAGGTTTCCTCCATTTTGATCTATTTCAGTATCTCGCAAGTCGAATACTATAATCCATAAGTTCACGCGTCCCGAGTCACGAAATGGCAAAGTAGTTTTAAAATTTCACTCAAGACAGTGACAAGGGTAAAATCCGTTGACTCATGATTAGGTGTCATCGGGTTTTCATGCCTTGGCGTTCGCCAAACCCAAATTTTTATTTTTACAGCCCCGAGAGCCAAGAACACAAGGCCCTTTTGGGTTAACCTTGGTCAAGGATTAANNNNAAAAAAAAAAAAAAAAAAACTAACCGTGGTTAAAATCTGTTCTCGGCGTTTTGCCACTGGGCACTATCTTTTCGAAAGTTACGGCGTCTAAAACCCCGACTCACGGAGTCACGATGTAATTAGAACATGATTAATTAATCACCTAATCCAAGATTTTATTCCCCTTAATTGAGTCCTAATTATCTCCATTTCGCGGTTTCGCGACTCGGCATACTAATCTCCCAGAAACTTGTCTTCGAGGTTCCGAGTTGCAATATGGCGAATAAAATGATTACAAAATTAATTATGCCCCAAATCGCGATTATCGTTAATTAAGTCAAAGTCGGGCCTCGCAATCTCGCGAGTTGGAGACTCAAAATGTTAAAAGAAAATCCACGATGTGGCGAACAACGAGAAATTGATTAACATTGGTAAGATTTGATAATTTAAGATAAAGTAAGATATATCCCGCGCCTCGAGGCTTGCACATTTCTCGAGGTAGCCTTTTCTCTCCATACTTCGACTGATTGTCAAACCGCCAGGAATTGATGACATTTATGGAGAAGTAGGGTAAATCCACGCATATAAGATCGGATTTTACGCAATAAATTTGTTTCTAATTACGATTTGACAGGCTTATTTCGAAAAGTACTGAATTTTCAAATATATATAAGAGTTTCATTTTATTATAACAAACGCATTTTCATAAACACGTAGAGCTCGTCATTTCTGAGTGAATTAATTTCTGCATGTATACGCAGTTCTATCGCAGAAGGGAGAAAATGCAAGCTTCGGCTATGGCTCCATGGAAAGCAGCAAAGGCGAATGTCAAGGTCGTAGGACAAGGCTCAAACAATGTCTCAAATACTTCACCCCGAAGTGTTGACTCGATCCTTGACTGGTCATTTGTGTCAAATGTTCTGCAATCAGAATTGGTAGATTATTCAGACGATTCTGACGACAATGAGAGGGATGATCTACACACCAAGTACAAGATAGTCGTCCAATCCGGAATGCACAGAGTAGCAACCAGGCCACAATTTCTTCCATATTACGATATGATCCGATGGGCGTTGGACCACGTAGACTTACCTACCAGGACTATCATGAATAGGCAGCGAGTCACTGTAGGGATGTTTAGGCCCGAGCACCTACAAACTATGTATAAGCTACTTGCGATGTCTGAATATACATATGGCGTTGAGTTCCTGGATGAATTCAAGGAGAAAGAGTGCACCCAGTACGACAAAACCATGCCAGGTTTGATAAAGGATTGGGTTTCGTGCACCGTGAAATTCAGAGCAAATGACCAGGGCGTTTTTTCAATCGCTGCCACAGTATAAATATGTGGCCATGATGACATGTCAGCTATTTGGGAGAGAGGACACATCGCATTTTTTCATTGCGTGGGTGCCTCTAATGTTTCGGGTTGCAGAGGGTTGCTCTTTTAATTGGGCCAAGATACTCTCGTATAGCCTGGCCAACCGGGTCACCGAGTACTCGGAGCAGAAGGAGAATGGGAGGTCGTCCTCATTCTTCATGTCAGCATATATTCTGGATGCAATATGCTCCATGACACCCTTTCCATTGATGAGCTGGGGTTGGAATCCAGCACAAGAAATACCCATACATGTGTATCACAACAAACTATGGGAGAACAAAGCAGAAAAATTCTTGTATGAAATTTTTAACTGGGTGATGGTGCCCTTGCATGTCGCCATTTTTGGTCACCCGCCACTTCGTATCTCAGACAGCATAGCAACAAATCTTAGCAGCATAGCGGATTGGTACGGGGAGGCTAAATTCTCATACTTTAGAGTTTTCGGGGCTTTTGTTCCCCCACATGCGCTGCCATTGTTTATCCCCGACAAGCTGGCTTGTCGCGAGGTTGCCCGACAGACAGTAATCGGCGGGGTGAGTAAAGAACTAAAAGGATACTCAAAATAGGTATGGACGTCTTTTCCCATTCGACTGAATTCCTATTCTTTATTTGATTTTGGGCATGCCAAAGCCGAGGCTGCAGCCCTGGAAGACCTGAAGTTGGTCTCCATCGAGTATAAGAAACATGATCCGCAAAGGGTTGTGAGCAACCATTTAGCCAACTGTGGGCTCAAGAGATTTGAGCACGAGAATTCACCCTCGGATGATGTTTTCCGAGGGGCGAAGTCTTATGAGGAGGTTCTAGCCAGGATCTAATCCTTGGCACCTGAAGATACAACAGCCGTATTAAAGTTCCAAGAACATAGGCGAAGTGGTCTACCTGCTGTGTTGCGAGGTGGGAGTCCTAATGTTTATGAGACGAAACAGAAGGATGATGAAGGTTCTAAAGATGCATCTCCTGATATTGGAAAACACCAGGACGAGGAAGGACAAACGAAGAATCCCGAAGCAGAGACAAAGAATCCAGACCCGCCAAAGAAATAGACATTGGGGACAGAGGCACAGATTCCGGACCTGCCAAAGAAACGAAATCCGGAAACTACGACAAAGACCCCTGATCCGCCAAAGAAGAAAGACCCGGTCGACACCCCAGGAAAATCAGCTAAACAAATNATAAAAAGAGAAAAGCGGTGGTGAAAAGAGAATTCTACCAAGAAGGCAAGTCGACTGTTAAGAAGTTCAAAGTTATGACCGGTGGAAAGAACAAGAAGAATGAGAAATTCACCACGGAGATCGCAGGGACGCTAGGAGAGTATGCATCGACGAATCAATTTTCGGTCGGATTGTTAAAAAACCAACTCAAAAGGAAAAATCGTCTGATCAAGACTCTCGAGGCCAGATTAGCTTTGGCTAAAGAAAATGCTAAAAGCCAGGTGAGCAGTGAGATAGAACTGGCCCGACTGGCCGATAGAAATGAAATAGAGGTGCTCAAAACCAAGCTGGAGCAAGCACAACTAGTAGTCCGAGATGGCCGGATACAAGCAGGTCAATAGAGGGATTTGATTAAAGAGCTGCAGGCTCAGGCGGCGATCTCCGAAAGTAGAATGATTGACGTAGAGATGTTCAAATCCTAGGCCATTGGAATTCGGAGCAGAATATCTTCGGCTCAACAGAGTTTGCTCGCCAGGATAGGAGAGATCCAAGAGAATTGTCTATTGGTGAATCAGAGAAAGGGAGGCAGAAGCGGCTCGGGTCACCTTCCAGAACATGGTGATAGCCACAAATAATCGAGTTTCAACAGGCACTCCCAGGCTCGCCATCCCAGAACAAACCAGAGGTAATATTCTGTTGAAATATTGGGAGCATAACATCGCCCTGGGTAAGTAGCAAGCCCAAAAGGTAACCAATTATTTAGAAGAAGATTTTAATTCCATAGATGGCAAGTTGTTGGGTATTGACAATGGAGGCGATGCAGAAGCATTGATGCAAATGAATGTAGAACAGATCTCATTTGATCTGAAAGAAAAGGATGAGAGAGATTCAACCGATATCTCTCAGATAGATACGGTGGACATGGCCCAAGTTGATAAACACATGATCAAACCCAACGCTCAACTAAGTGCCCTCGACATCATCGGTGCACAAATGGAGGACAAGATGCAGCAGCTAGCTTGAGAATGTTACTTCGTCGAGGCCAGCTGTCAAGCAAAGCCTTCGCGGTTCGTATCTCAGCTCGTGGAAAGATGTAACGCATGCGCTGAGTCTGCACGAAGGTGAG
>JASDQU010359726.1:5349-16969 GCA_032191745.1 Picea mariana | reverse complement strand
CAGTCTCTGTACATTTCTTTCATTAATAGAAATCGTGTATTACTGTATATATGTGTTTATGGTTGCATCTCTGATACATTTTTGTTATATTATTGAATATATGCAATATCTCTGTTCATTTATTCATTATATCTTCGCTCTCATTTCGTGTCGAAAATAATCTGGATTAGGTATGTTCTCCATGTCTCTTGAACCTATTCTTGCTTTTGATCTCTTCAAAAGCAACTTCTTCCTTCTTCCTATTAATCTGATAATCACTCTGGTAACCTTCTGGAGGATGCCAAATGATAGGAGGACTATATCTACACCCAATCCAACAGGTCCTTCATCTAGGATCATTCTAGTATACCTTTCCACCCTGAAGGTGGTTGCATGAAAGTTTTTTAAACCAAAGGGTTCCCTACGCTTGACTGCATTTGGGGAGGCATCCCATATTAGTTTGGAAGCAGAAAGAGCTTCTTCTTTAATCTCCCTAAAATATGGTAGACCTGAACGTACAACCTGTTGGTGGATAGGAGCTAAAGAGTCTACAACCCCCTCCATCTTCATGAATGTTTTGTGCCGCAAAATGGCTAGAAAGGATTTAGGGGGTTCCCATATGATCCAGAGGTATAACCCAGTCTCCCTTTTCATGAAAACCTTGTGTGCTTTGGCCCACCTAGTTTGGTTCTTGGTAAAAGACAAAAATTCTTGAAACTGTACGTCCCCAATGAAAGGAATAGGGTTATCTTTTCTGTTTTCTCTGAAGATGAAGTTGTGAAGGTATAATTCACACAGAAGGTATTGCACTCCTTCTTCTTGTTCTCTAAAGCATGAAACAAACTCAGAAATAATGGTGAACTCAAATGGTTTTCCTGCTCTTATAGATTTTATCCTTAGCAACAAATAATGCTCTAATAAAAATAAGGTGTAATTGGTGGCAGGAGCGCTACAGGCCACTATATCAGAATAGACAGAGAAAATTTCTTTGATTTTCTCCAAAGATTTATCTAATTGGACTTGTACTTTATTTACCTTCCCTTGAACCCTGTTTAGCTCAGCATAAGTCTCATTCTCTATTGTTGACATGGATTTAAGTTGTTTGACAATTCTATGATGCTCTGCCATGGTTACCATTTCATCTCTGCTTTGATTCAGGGCTTGTTGGGCTTGCACTAGCTCTGCCTCTAACTTGTTAATGAAAACAGTTTGTTCAGGAGACTGAAATGCTTCCTCAATATGAAAGGTTGTCTCTTCTATTATTGGGGCATCTTTCAGGGTCTCTACATCAATGGTCTCCAGAGGAGTAGGAAAATCTGTGGGAATCACTTCCTCAGGCTAGGCAACTCTTTCTTCTACTGCCGGAATCTCTATTTGAGTTTCCTTTTCACGTGTTTCCAATGGAATCACTTCTTCATTTTGAACAGTTGCTTCCTCTACTGCTGGAATATCTGTTTGATCTTCCATCTCTATTGTTTCTTCAGGGGCATGCAACTCTGTCTGTGTTCCAACAGAACTTGTATGGACTGTCTTCCTAAGAAGTGGGTTCCTTCCCTGTGTTCTAGGCCTTTTGGATTTCTTTCTTTCATAGGCCTTATCAGCTTGATCCAATTGTTTCCTTAATTATTTAATTATTTCTTTGAGTCTACCAATTTTCTGTTTCAGTACTTTGATTTTTTTAACCCTCTTTCTCAATATCTTGTTTTCCTTTTTCAATTTTCTGATTTTATTGTGGCCTTTGCCTGTTGTTTTCTGTTTATGGGGAATCTTGAAGTCTTCCCCACCTTGATCAACTAGTGATTGTCCCCTATTTCTTTTGTGTGCTCTGTCTGTTCTACAGGGTTGTTTGCCTCAATGTGAGGTTCTGGTTGTTCTGTATCTTCGGAGAATGTCATCTCTATGTCAGGGAGGTCCAAAGAAGGATTTGAAGAAGAAGCTGGTGTTTGGTGTTCTTTATACCTTCTTATGTCTTTGGTAACTGATGTCCCTAAATTCCCCAGAACTTGAGCCATCTCTACCTCATAAATTTTGAATAATTGTTTTGTAAGGCTTTCAAATGATAGTTGTGTATTTTCCTGTAAGGGATGTTTTGTCTGTTCAATTTCATGAATATTTTCCTGTGAGGGTTGTTCTGTCTGTATCGTTTCTTGGGTTTCTCCAAGTTGTGCTATCCTTTTACTTCTTCTTCTTTTCATAGTGGATTTTTCAGGAACATCAATTGTCCTTTTTCTCTTTTTCTTTGATTTTTTTGCCTGTGAGGTTTGAGTTTCTACCACTTGGATGGGGTTTGCTTCAATTTCAGGCTGGGGTAATGGAAGTTCCATTTGGAAAATTCCTCCTCCTACCTGGGTTGTCTCCATTTCAATCTAGGGTAATGGAAATTCCATTTGGGCACTGCCTCCTCCTACCTGGGTTGTCTTCATTTCAGGCTGGGGTAATGGAACTTCCATTTGGGCACTGCCTCCTTCTTCTTGAGCTATCTCAATTCTCTATGAGGGGGGTTCTTGGTAGATTTTGGGTTGTTCAATTTGTAGGGTCCTATTAGCCTCGATTAGATCATCCCAATTTATTTGATTTTGGCTCAGGGCCATGTTTACTATTAAATTTACTAGTCCATGATGACTAATTATGGTGATAGTGTCTTTAGCCTTCTGAGTTCTTGCAGCAACTTCATGTAACATAGAATTTAGGAAAAATGGAAAATTTATTACTAAACTTTGTTTTAGTGCTCCTAATAATTTGAGGTGGCGCGGCCGCACTACATCGTACCTCCCATCACATGTGATATACCTTTATATTACTCCTGCTAACTCCCTCCATGGCTCATTGAGAGTGTTGAGGTTGAGTCCCTTCCCTTTTTTATCAAGTTCCTCTCCAGGTTCTACGAAAGATTCCACGACCTCTTTAAGCATTGTATACTTCCCAGTCCATTGTATGCCTTCGTTGGGGAGGCATGTAACCTCTTCTATAATTTCCTCAGTGACCGAAATTTGTATGTCTCGAACCATGGAAACTCCTCTCCAGAATTTGTATGTCTCGGACCATGGAAACTCCATGTCTTAGAATTCATGTCATATCCTTGCAATCTGTTGAAGTAATATGTCCACCTTAGGTGATGTAAAATTGCTCTTACATGGTCGATTACCTGCAGTAATGTGGGCTCTCGGTGTACACTTCGGTCGCCCATTTCTTATGTGAAGAGATAAGGAAAACTATCATTCTCTGCTGCAACTTAGTTCGACTAGATTTGGAAACTATATTACCAGAAATAACAACATATCATAGAACATCAAGTGTATAAAAATGTGAGTTTTCCCATTTATTACAATCATTATGATCTATCGAAAAATGTGTCGAGTATCCGCCCCCTCATTAATGAAGAGGTCAACCACGACCGTCGGCGTATGCGAGTGCAATGATGGCAGGTAGTTTAGTTGAGAGGTAATGATTATGTCGGCACCGTCGCTGGGGAAACAATCATGCATAATTTTCAAAAAGCACTTAAATGGTAATCATGAACAATTGTCACTCTTGTGTGGGAAATTCAAATTTACATACCTATTTACAAAAAAAAATTTTAAGGAAAAAATATTCTAAATAATGTTAAATTTGTTCACATGTTTAGAAGTATTCCACATATCAAAACCCTCTTACTTTCCTTTGTTATTGGATATAACAGCAATGATAGCCTCATTGTTAGGAAGGAAGTCTAGGAACACACAAAACAACTTGGTGTATTTAAGGTAAACTTCCATACCACAGGCAAAGCCACTGCTGCCAGTAGGCGTCCATAGCCTCGACAGGGTTTCCTTTTAACCCATAGATGAGCATGTATCCTTAATAAATAGTTTGAATCATCTTTTCCCAAAAAGACCACTATCTTGGTTTGGTAGCCAAATAATGATAATGCCACTCACTAGATCGCAACCTAAGTGAACAAGTCAACTCGTGATGAGAACTCTTGTCCTTTGACGAAGAAAATGTCAAAGGTCATTGCCCTGGTGTGGTAGCCATAGTGGGAATGTCACTTGTGTTATTATCTTATGATCATGGTAGGTTGGCTCATGATGAGACCCCCTATCCTTTGTGGGAGAAGTTTATTATTTATATTTAATTTTTGTTTTCATCATTTTTTATTTTTTTTTTAGGCTCTATTAAGGGAGGCTCATCTACTCCTTAAGAGTGAGGGATGGAATAAGAAGTGTAAGTATGCCAAGTAAAATGTGATTTAGAATCCTTATTATGATATGAATGTTCGACAAAACAAGTATTCCAACAGAGGATGAACACCTCCAATAACCACTCACATAACCATATCAAAGATCAACACACCGATGTTTTCACATGGTAAAACCCCTACGAGGAAACATCCATGACCCCAGACAACGTAGCCACTTGGAGTAGTTTATTAATGAAAAAGAAAAATATTACACAGAGATTTTACAAGAGAGTTTCTCACAATCGATCATCGACAAATGACCCTCTGTGCTCTTTAAATAGAGATCATGGACCAATCRGGTGTTAAGCCATGGATCAATGGTCGTTAAGATCGAGGAGAGTATGAATCGTCGGATCACTCTATTTCGGGAACATATCATGACCATCGRATCTCCTAACTACAAATGCATACTAAAGAAACACACTAAGAAACACACTTTTACCTAATGACACATTAGACCAAGTAAATCTTAACTAACTCCTAAGTGTCTAAATATCCTAACATCCCCCCTTAAGAACAAATTGGGATCAGATTGAAGGATTTACAATGGTGACACAATAGGAGAAGGAAGGCGGCATTAGAGCCCATCCCCCCTTAGTGACAACTTCCTGAACTCCTAACATAGATCGAATTTTGGAAAACTTCGCTTCTGTAAGAGACTTTGTGAAAATGTCTGCAACTTGATCTTTTGTAGGGAAAAAGAGCACTTCAATAAATTGATCATGAATGGAATTTCTGATGAAGTGCATGTGTAGCTTGATGTGTTTKCTACRCTGATGTTGAATTGGGTCTTTGGCAAGCTTGATGGCACTCTTATTGTCACACCAAAGGTTGGTCGTGYGCTGCTACTGGAATCCAAACTCTAAAAGGATTTTTCAAAGCCACAAGGCTTCTTGACTTGCATTTACCGTTGCTCAGTACTCTGCTTCTACTGAAGAAAGTGMAATAGCCTGTTGTTTCTTACAAGCCCAAGTGGCAGGTCCTGAACCAAGGCTGAAAACATAACCTACAGTAGACTTCCGATCATCAGGGTCGTCGGCCCAATCTGAATCAGTGAAACCAACCAATAAAGGAGTCCCCCCTGAACTGTAATGTATCTCGAACTGAACTGTATCATGGACATAGCGAAGTATCCTTTTAGCTGATTTCCAATGGCTTTCATGGGGTGTTTGCGTATATCGGGCAAAAAGACCAACAGTAAGGGAAAGATTAGGATGGGTATGAGTCAAGTATAAGAGGCTACCAACTAATTGACGGTACAAGGTGGCATCAACTTCGGGAGAAGTACAGGTGGTAGTAAGCTTGACTCCAGATTGGAAGGGAGAAGGGGTTGGTTTACAATCATCCATGTGACAACAACGAAGAAGGTCACAAGCATACTTAGAATGGGAAAGAAAAATTCTTGCATTGGTTTGCAAAACTTGCAGGCCAAGGAAATAGTGCAAAAAGCCTAAGTCTGTCATTTCAAAGTTCTTCTTAAGGCTGGTTTTCACATGGTTTAAAAGTTTTGAGTGACTACCAATAAGGATAAGGTCATCAGCATAAAGGACAAGGATTATGAGATGGCTTCCTACTTTCTTGGTATAGACATTAGGATCAGAATGGCATCTAGAGAATCCAGTGGTAATAAGAAAGTTGTCCATTTTGGTATACCAAGCTCGGGGAGCTTTCTTGAGACCATAAAGAGATTTCTTAAGGCGACAAACAAGGCTAGAGTCATTCTGGACATAGCCAGGAGGTTTTTCCATGTATATTTCTTCTTTCATATCTCCGTGCAAGAAGGTATATATAACATCCATCTGATGGACCTCCCATTTATGTGAGGCAGCAAGGGAAAGAACAAGGGGGATGGAATTCATTTTGGCTATAGGGGAAAAGGTTTCATTATATTCAATTCCTTCAACTTGGGAAAATCCTTTGGAAACTAAATGAGCCTTGTGTCTTTCAACACTTCCATCTGAAGCATACTTAGTTCTGTAGACCCATTTACATCTAACAAGTTTTCTTCCTTTTGGAAGAGGTGCAAGATCCCAATTATCGTTTTCCATTTAAGAATGATACTCTTCATTTCTTCATTCATTGTTGTATCCCAATCTAGATGACCTGAAGCTTTTGCAAATGTCTTTGGATCATGAGTTTCTTAAACTTGAGCCAAAAGAGAAGAGGCTTGCTGGAACTGTGAACGTTTCCGACATTGATCTAATGGATCACCGACAAGATCACCAACTGCTTCTCGTGTTGAATGGACCCATCTAGGAAGTGGTGGAGCTAGTGCTGGTTCAAGTTCAAAGGACTCATCTGGAGGAAGGTGAGCAGGCGGAGGTGGATTTTCATCCTCACTGTCATCATCTGAAGAAGAAACTAGAACATAGGAAGGCACAAACGCCAAAGATGGATTGCAGGCCGAATAAGGCACAACCGTCGAATTAGGTTCACATGACAAAGAAGGCACAAACATCGAATTAGGCTCACAGGCCAAGAGATTTTCATCAAATTTAACATCTCTTCTAATAATAATTTCATTACAATGTGTTTGAAGAAGTCTATAACCTTCAACATCTTCAGAATAACCAACAAATATACACTTCTCACTTTTAGGCTACAATGCTTTCCTTTTCTCATCAGGAATGTGAGCCCATGCTATACTTCCAAATACACGGAAGTGACTTACATTTGGTTTAATTTTAGTTCAAGATTCTTTTGGTGTTATATTTTTAAGAGCCTTTGTGGGAGTGCGATTTATTATGTAATTTTCACAGTTGATGGCTTCCGCCCAACACTTTAGACTTAATCCCTTAGATTGGATCATACAATTAGCCATTTCTTTTAATGTGTGTTTCTTTCTCTCAGTAGCACCATTTTGTTGTGGTGTATATGGAACAGTGTGTTTCATTTGGATTCCCTGTGTAGTGCAGTAAATTGTAAAATTATTGTTCACATATTCACCTCCATTATTTGTTCTTAACCTTTGAATTTCATGTCCAGATTTCTTTTCTACAAGGGCCTTGTAGGCCAAAAACTTGTCAAAAAATTTTCTCTTAAGTTTTAAGAAGTAAACCCAAGTACGTCTGGAAAAGTCATCAATGAAAGTTAAGAAATACTTGCACCCAAAAAAAGAAGGAGAAGAAAGTGGACCACACAAATAACCGTGAACAAGCTACAAAGGACCCGAGGTGTGCCAAGAGGCACGTTTTTCAAAACTATCCCGATGATGTTTGTCGAGAACAAAACCGGCACAAACACAATCTCTGCATGAAACAAGTGGAAGACCAGTCACCATCTGTTGATTACATAGTTTCTACAATGAGCGATAGTTTAGATGACCAAACCGCTCATGCTAAAGTTTTCTCAAGTCATCACTATGATCAACAAAAACTGATGAAAAAGACGATGACCCAAAGTTGTCAAACTTGTACAACCTAGTAATATCATCATCAATTACAGTTGCAAGAATATGCTTAGGATATTTTAGATCCTTGATTACAACTTGGTGAGGTGAAAACTCTAAGATTTTACCTTCACCTGAATGAGTGATTTGATATACTGATAGAAGGTTACAAGAAAGACTTGGAACACATAATACATCATTGAAATTACCATTTTCTAATTGAACTATTCCATATCCTTCAACACTAAGAGATCTAACATCACCAACAAATATTTTCTTGGTGTTACATTCATTTAGAGTAGAAAATATGTCTTTATCCTTAGTCATATGATAAGATGCTCCAGAATCAATAAGCCACTTATCAAAATTAGAAGTAGAAGGTGTATTGAAGGAGAAACCAGAAGCATAAAGTGCATGTCCATGAGAAGAAGAAGAAGTAGTAGAATCAATATTGATGTTGTGCTTCTTCATCATTGCTTCTAAATTTGCCATCTTCTTGAAACATTTGGACTCATCATGACCATCTTTATCACAAAAGTTGCAATGTCTGATAGTCTTCTTATTTTTATATTTTTCTCCTTTGTCTCCATTAGGAGAAAAAACTGTCTAAGTGGGTTTGGGACCCTTATATTTCTTGTTGTTGTGGCGAGGATGTTGCTTATTGGGATTCTTGGGTTTATCTTTCTGATGGACAACTAAGGATTTGTTGGAGGTGCCTACAGTGTTGACCACTCCAAGTTGTACTATCTTATCTTGCTCTCTAATCAAATCATCACAAAAGTTCTCAAGATTGGGTTTTTGATAAGCTGCCCCTAGAGCCTCTTGCATGGCATAAAAGGTAGATACAAACACAGAATATGCACTACCTAGCTTAGAAAGAATAAGATAGATGCAACGATCTTCGTCTATCTTTATCTTACATTCTTCACATAAAGTTATGAGTGTTTTGAACTTAGATAGATAGTATTCAATGCAAGAAAAATCACTTGGACTTAAAGTTAGTACTTGATTTTCTAACTGTTGTGCTCGAATAATATTGTGTTTAACAAACATAGATTCAATATTTTCCCAAGATTCTTTGGGTTTATCAATTGATTGAAGGTGGAACCTTAAATCAGGAGAGATGTATATTTTGATTAATCCACGTGCTTCGTCATTCCTATTATACCATTTGGCTTTCTTATCAACATCAGTGGGTGTTCTTTCCTTTCCCAAGGTAATTCGGTACAAGCCTTTACTTCTTAATAAATCCTCCATATGGGATTTCCATTGGAAGTAGTTGGTGTTGGTAAGTAAGAGATTACTTGTAGAATCCATATTAAATATGCAGATAATATAGATTTAAAAACTGAAACTGATGATCTTAATGAAAAGAGCTTGAAACGTTATGTGGTTTAAAAAAAAAGACATTGAAAATGGACTTCGGATGTGAGAGTTATGTCCTTTTAAAAAAGGACATAAACGGTAACCAAATGACCACGTGATAGTGTAAGTTGTTTTATGAAGTGACCCACTTTTATAAAGAGAAGTGGGGATCACTTTTACAATGAAGTTACTTCATGCAAAATAAACAACTCTAAAATAAAATATTAAAGCTACTTATAGTGATTCACTTTTATACTTGAAGTGAAATGCACTTTACAATTTTAGCATGAACTTTTTCAAAAAAAGTAACAAAAGAGAGACTTGAACTCAAGACCTCTTACTTAATAAGGCAAATTTTAACCAAATGGTCTAGCACAACATATTGTAATGTTCATAAGGAGGATTGGTGTTGTTGTTGTTGAAGATGGCCTTGGAGAGCGTGCTAAAAAAGAACTATTTTCACACAAGAAAAAAAAATCGCTTCTCATTGACAACAAGGGTTAGATCTCGGTTAGCTTAACCAGAAGATGCACATTTTCCTATCTGTTTCTGATTTGTCGAGATCACATAGGGCACAGGGAAAAGAGCATACGCAAATCTAAAAGAGTAGAAACTCGAAAATAAATAATACAAAACCGAAATAAAACCAAAATACTACTCTGCAAAATTTTTAAAAATGCGTATTCAAGCTTTATACCTCCGGATCTAACTGTAATGGTTGTATCTTGGGAGAACATAAACCTTTTCAAGTGAAACGAAAAGTGTTCCTGAATGAAACAAGTGCTCTAGATGCAATGGAACAATCCGCTCAGCCCATAAATGTATGTAAATGACATAAAATGGATATGAGGCAACTTGGCTTCAGGATCTCGATCTACAACATGAGCAGATCTTCAAACAAGCTCTGATACCATGTTCGAAAACACAGGTATTCCAACAGAGGATGAAAACCTTCAGTAACCACTCACATAACCAGATCAAATATCAACACACCGATGTTTTCACATGGTAAAAACCCTACGGGGAAACATCCACAGCCCCATCCGACGCGACCACTTGGAGCAGTTTATTAATGCAAAAGAAAAAGATTACAGAGAGATTTTATAAGATATTTTCTCACAATCGATCATCGGAAAATGACCCTCCATACTCTTTAAATAGAGATCATGGACCAATCAGGTGTTAAGCCATGGGTCAGTGGTTGTTAATATCGAGGAGAGTATGAACCGTTGGATCACTCTATNGACTGTCGGATTTCCTAACTACAAATGCATACTAATGCATACTAAAGAAACACACTAAGAAACACACTTTTACCTAACAACACATTAGACCAAGTAGATCTTAACTAACTCCTAAGTGTCTAAATATCCTAACAATGAAGGAAAATTATCATTCAAGTATATGTATATATATAGGGGAAAGAAACAAATTATGGTGGTTATAGATTATGAACAATATTTAAGATAAATCGGAGAAATTAATCCAAAAACAATTCGATAAGGTATGCTAGATATTCCACACAAAAAATGACAAATCGTTGTTATGATGATTAGAAGTAATGTTGGTGAAAATTAATTAGTGAAGGTCGCACCCAAAGGACTGGATAATGTATCAACAACAAGTTTTGCTCAAAAATNTATATGTATATATATAGGGGAAAGAAACAAATTATGGTGGTTATAGATTATGAACAATATTTAAGATAAATCGGAGAAATTAATCCAAAAACAATTCGATAAGGTATGCTAGATATTCCACACAAAAAATGAAAAATCGTTGTTATGATGATTAGAAGTAATGTTGGTGAAAATTAATTAGTGAAGGTCGCACCCAAAGGACTGGCTAACGTATCAACAACAAGTTTTGCTCAAAAATCGTGACTTCTGAGGGAAAGGAACAACAATAAGGAAAAACCGCAGAAGGAACAATAGTTCTTCCTTTTAAATGAACAATAACTAAGTGAAAAGGGAACATCAATCACACGAAGGGAACAACCGTTGTTTCGTTTGAATGAACGGAAACTACACGCAAAGGGAACATCAATTGCACGAAGGGAACAACAGTTGTTTCATTCGAATGAACGGAAACTACGCACAAAGGGAACAACAATCGCATGAAGGGAACGACAATTGTTCTGTTCGAATGAACGACAACTATGCGCAAAGGGAACAACAATTGCATGAAGGGAATGAAAGTTGTTCTGTTCGAATGAACGATAACTACGCGCAAAGGGAATAACAATCAAATGAAGGGAATGATAGTTGTTCCGTTTCAACTGAATGGAAACAATGATGTTTAAATTTGTAACCACCTAATTAAGTGGTTTTAAACCTCTTGCATACATTTTTGTTTTAGTGAATCTAGGATTAATTAGTGATCAACTAAATTCATTCAATTTTTATGGGTAGGTTTATTCAATAATCAAAGTATTGGATGGTTTGTTAGTGTCGTTCATTCATTACAATTACCTGAGTTTTGCTGTGGAACATGACATATTCATCTTTTTGAAAAAAAAATTGGGGTTTATATTTGATGATTTTACAAAGTGAGATAGGAGCAAGGAACATAAAAGAGTGCTAATTATATTCATTACAACCATCTTTTCTAGTTCTTATTCTCTCAAGTGACTTTCCTAAAAAATAAAAAGTAAAAACTCAATCAAAACT
>JASDQU010359725.1:747-11317 GCA_032191745.1 Picea mariana | reverse complement strand
GCATGATTACTATGTTTCTTTTGTTTATTTTCTATTTTATATATTGGGTATTGGGGAATTGAGAGTGATGTGCGGGGGGGGGAGTAGGGGCCATGTGATCTTCCACCTTCACGTGGTTGGCCTTGTTTAGTAGAGAATAAATTATTCTTGAAACAAAGATAAGTTCATTCATTCATATTTATACTCAAATATCACTCACAGACCCACTCTAAATATCGACCCATCTTGTCCTCGTTTTGTTTTAATTTTCTCGGTCAAATTTTAAAGGAAAAATATATTAAAAGACAATGTATTAGGGATAAAGTACATGATGGGAAACAATGACCTGTGAATGGGGCCAACGTTGAAATTTTTTCAAAATGTTTTTTATGCACCAAGATTTGAAATGGATAGATTGTTTACATGCCTTGATGATATGGGAGGGTTTCCAGACCCAAATATCACTCACACACCCACTCTTTATATTCATTGTCAGTGTTGTTCAAAACCAACACCATGCCAATCAGGCCCATGATTTTGGCTATGGCAATAAGAAGGCGATAGATGAGATTTCATATTTAAATAACGATTGCGTACTAATATTCTTCATGGAACAAAATAGTACTTATACGAGAGAAAAAAACAAAGACATAAAATAACTTGAAGCTTGTGCGATTAATCAAGTAATTCTTTATCGAATTTATTGCATTCCCTTGCAGTACTATATGTGGGGACGTGCATCTCGGTCGTATTTTAAAGGAAAAAACTAAAAGACATTACACTAGGGCTAGAGTATATGATGGGAAACAATAACCTGTGAATGGGGCCAACGTTGAAATTCTTTCAAAATATTTCTGTATGCACTCAAATTTGACATGGATAGATTGTTTACATGCCTTGAAGATATGGGAGGGTTTCCAGACTCAAAAATCAATCACACACCCACTCTGTATATCAATCCATCTCGTCCTCATTTTGTTTTAATTTTATCAGTTTAATGTTAAAGGAAAAAACTATTAAAGGACATTGTACTAGGGCTAGAGTACATGATGGGAGACAATGACCTGTGAATGGGGCCAACGTTGAAAGTTTTTCAAAATGTTTCTGTATGCACCAAAATTTGACGTGGATAGACTGTTTGTATGCCTTGACAATATGGGAGGGTTTCTAGACTCAAAGATCACTCACACACCCACTCTTTATATTCATCATCTGTGTCGTTAAAAACCAACATCATGCTAATTAGGCCCATGATTTCGGTCATGGAGAGAAGAAGGCAATAGATGAGATTTCATATTTAAATAATGATTTTGTACTAATATTCTTTATGGAGCAAAATAGTAATTAGATGAGAGCAAAAAAAAAGACAAGAGATAACTAATATTGAAGCTTCTGTGATTAATTAAGTACATCTTCAGAAGTGATCGGATTAGCCACAGTTTTGTCAATAGATCGTCGACGTTTCAGATCCAAATAAAGATCCATCTTTATGACATGAAGCCTGGATTTTAAATGAAGAGAAGAGATGGCATTAAATACTAAATGTGAAGGGAAACCTGGGTGTCGGTTAGGTTTATTTAGAAATTTTTAATTTTTGATTAAGTTTTTTAGGGTTTCATTATTAATTCAATGTTTTTAATTTAATTTAATAAACTGTGTTAATAAGTTCTAGGTTTTATGTCAATTAAAGAATCTATTAGGGTTAAATTATTAAGCTCATCTAAACTATGTTGATTTTAATTTTTATTGTTTTAATAATGAGCGTTCATTTGATAGTCTTATTAGGATTGTTTATTTTAATAAGTGTTATTTATTTATTTGGGTATGATTATTAATTAGGAAGGGTTATTAATAAAACTAGGTTTTAGAAATTAATTATTTAGTATTAGATTCTAAACTATGTTGATTATAATTTATGTTTTAACTATGAATTTTCATTTAATAGTTTTGTTAAGAATGTTTATTTTAATAAGTGTAATTTCTTAGGGTATGATTATTAATTAGGTAGGGTTATTAATAAAATGATAATTTTTTAGTATTAGATTGTTTTTTAAAAATAGTGCTATAAAGGTGGATTATCAATGATTATTATTATTATTATTTTTATGAATCAAATGGAGCCAGTTTTTGCTTAATTCTAGCCCACTATCCCTGTTTAGGTTACTAGGGTGTTTTCAGATTTCAATAGCTTCTCTAATACACCGTTTAAAGAGGTGATTTTCTTTGGCGAGGATTTTGGTGTATTCTAGGCAGACATGGTTTTTTGTTGCAAGGGAGTGTTCAACTAGGGCAGAGGTGCGGATGCGTTCATTCTTAATGTCAGCTCCATGCTCTTTTATCCTAATCTGGAAGGAGCGACTAGTTTCACCGATGTAGCATTTTCCGCATGAGCACTCTATTTTGTAGATTCCTTTGCCTTTGTGAGGGTCAAGTTTGTCTTTGACGGATCTCATATTATGTTTGATGGTTTCAAGTGGTTTGAAGGAGGTCTTAATCTCTTTTTTTCTGAAAACTCTTGCAATCCTATTGGTCACTCCTTAGATGTAAGGAAGGTAGGCATCTCTATTAGGGTTTTGGTCTTTTGGGAAGTTGGGATTATCACGGGTTTTTTCTAAGGCTCTGTTTGTTGCATTCTTAATGTCTTTGTGTTTATAACCTATGTTCTTAAAAGTCCTGGTAAGGTGATCGATTTCTTTATCTAGGTGTGCTTCATCAGATATTCTTATGACTCTCGTGGCTAAAGTATTTAGGACACCTAGTTTCTGGTTGGGGTGGTGATGGGAGTTGGCATGGAGATAGTTCTCTATGTGGCTCTTTTTTCTATAAACCGCATGTCCTAGATCCCCATTACTTTTCCTGTTGATAAGAACATCTAGAAAGGGGATGCTATCATTCTCTTCAAGTTCCATTGTGAATTTTATTTCTTCGGATATGCTGTTTAGGTGTTGAAAGAAATTTTGTAATTCCTCTTTCCCGTGGGGCCAGAGAACAATAGTGTCATCAAAAAATATTTTCCATATTAATGGTTTTAGGGGGAAGGATTCCAGGGCCTTCTTTTCAAAATTTTCCGTGAAAAGGTTGGCAACAATGGGGGACAATGGGGATCCCATTGCTACATTGCTGGTTTGTTCATAGAATTCTCCTTGGTAACTAAAGAAAGTGGAGAGCAAGCAGACCTCAACTAGGTTTTCCATTTCTGGATCAGTGACTTCTTTGGCAATTTGGATAACTTCATCTAAAGGGATCTTAGTGAAAAGGGAGACTACATCAAAGCTTATGAGGGTGTCTTGAGGCCTTACTTTTTCATTCTTAATGATTTTAATAAATTCATTGGAGTCTTTTATGAAAGAGTCAGTGTGGCCTACCAAGGGGCTAAGGATATTGGCTACATGTTTAGCTAGCTCATAGGTTGGTGAACCTATGGTATTCACTATGGGTCTGAGAGGAATATCTTCTTTATGAAGTTTCCGTAGACCGTAGATCCTTGGGGTGATCTTGTTGTTGGGGGTTAAACATTTTTTAGTTCTCTCGTCTAGGTTGGAACTGTTGATGGATTTCTTTACCTACCTTATAATCTTCTTAATGGGATTGCAACTAAGTTTCCTATAACTACCACTCTGGGATAGGTGTTCATTCTTTTTCCTATTGTAATCACTAAGGTTCATAAGAACAGTAGTGCCACCTTTGTCTGCCTTGCGAATCACTAAATTCTTATCGTTTTTTAGGTTCTTTAAGGTTGCGCGTGCTTATTTAATAATGTTGCTCTTCAGAGGTTTGGCTTTGCATAGGATGACTGAGCAATCTTGTCATATGAGATATTTGTCTTCATCGTTGAGGTTTTGTATGCTATCCTCTACGCAACATATAATATTGTTGATAGGAATGGAGGTCGGGGAGACAACGAAATTGATTCCCTTCTTTAATACGCCCAACTCGGCTCTGTTTAATGCACGCACAAAGAGGTTCACTATAGTATTAGCGCTGGTATCATTATTATTGTTGTTATTACCGTTGATTAACCATTCCAGTTTCAAAGTGTGTCTGTTATGAGCTTGTAGGTAAAGTCTGTCTGCTTTCATGGCCACGATGGCATCCAATGTTTGCCATAGTTCGGGTGTCACGATTTGCACCAGTTTCAGGTGGAGTCTAAGTGTGTTTTTGGATAGCTGTTCCAGAATACACATGTTCTTCTTAATTTCGCCTCGGACAATGGATAAACCTAGTCTGGAGAAGGCTGCATTGTTCCATTTGTTCTTGGTTCTATGTTGGATCTGCGCGAATTTGGGTAGCATGTTTTCATCCCTACATTTCTTAAGAAATTCCAGATCTGCCACTCTCCTCTTTATCTTAACCCTGAGCTTTTCTAAAACATGAATTTCGTCTAGAGTCTCCCTGTAATGTCCCATTTCTCCTAGGCAGACAGAATACCGTGGTGGTTTACACAGTTTCCCGTAAACCATTAGACATATGAGTTAGGGAAATGATATTGGTAAAGTCACTTTCGAATTATAAAGTGAAACTTAGGAAAAGTGAGTTTATTAATATTAAACCCCTCTTTGAGGGTATTTCTCTCCAATTATTAATTAAATGAATATTTTAATGGAGAAAAAGAAAAGCGAAAGAGAAAAAGGACGGGTGAGGGTTGGAAAGGCACTATTGACTATTCATTTCGAAAATTGAGTTTTGGGAGAAGAGCTTGGTCAGCAAACGAGGGTTTCAGCTGGAAACCTATTTCAGCACTCGGATTCGGCAGTGAAACTATCTGTCCTAGCCGGGAGATTGGAGAAGCCATTCCGGCTTCTCATTTGCAGGTATTGGCATTGTGGTTCAAAGATCTTCATTGAGGGAAGAATTTCATTTGCATATTTGAGAAGAGAGGGCATTTTCTCTTGGCACGAGTGGAGAGTTTGGGCGTTTTTCCTTGAAGCTGGACGCATCCTCCATTATTCTGCTGTGTGTGGTCTACTGGGGTAGAGTCTGCATCTTTCCAAGTCGTGGTACCTCTTCTTGGGCGTGGGATTGGTTTGTGATTTCGGCTGGTCATCAATTCTGGAGTTACGTTTTCCCCTGTGCTGGCCGTGTCCCTCTTTCATAGGAGCTGCATGTTCCCTTGTGGCTGCGTGGAATGTCAAGGGCGAAGTTGCTGATGTAGGGACCTCTGCTGGATAACTTCACCTTGCATGGGCAAGTGACATATGGCTGAATTGGGACTGCTGTATCATCCCTGTTAGCTGGAGGAGCAGAAACCCATAGGGCCGTCCCCATTCTATCAAATCGTGTGGTCAAGTTTTGGTACATTTAATTACTGTGTGTAATCGGAGGTTCCAAGTCCCCCATATCAGTCATCCTCCTCATCATCGAGAGGTATTTCTGCTCATTTTAATTGTCATTGGCTCAGCCTCTTTTTATTCAATAAAATTAGCCAGAAACTAGTTATGTGCTCATTTAAATATAGTTGTCTTCATCATTATTTTTATGGGTTTGGTTTAATGACAAATTAAGACACTTGGCACTTCATTGGGGAGGTATAAGGGGTTAGAAAACCCACAGACCAACAAACAAATTAAGGAAACAGACCACTGTCCATTAAAATTTCATCTTCAACAGTCATTTTTAGAAGTATGCAAAGTGTTTGACGAAAGTCCAACACCAAAACTAGAAGAGTTTTTCCAATTTTTGCAACTTAGAATATTTCACTCCTTACCGTACAAGGAAATAATTTGATTAATGATATTTCTGTGGTTGGGATTTTCAGAAGTGATTGGATTAGCCACATTTTTGTCAATAGATCGCCGACGTTTCAGATCCAAATCAGGATCCATCTTCAGGACATGAAGCCTGAATTTTAAATGAAGAGAAGAGATGGTATTAAATACTAAATGTGAAGGGAAACCTGGGTGTCAGCTACGTTTATTTAGAAATTTTTAATTCTTGATTAAGTTTTTTAGGGTTTCATTATTAATTCAATGTTTTTAATTTAATTTAATAAACCGTGTTAATAAGTTCTAGGTTTTATGTCAATTAAAAAATCTATTAGGGTTAAATTATTAAGCTCATCTAAACTATGTTGATTTTAATTTTTATTGTTTTAATAATGAACATTCATTTGATAGTCTTATTAGGATTGTTTATTTTAATGTGTTATTTATTTATTTATTTGGGTATGCTTGTTAATTAGGAAGGGTTATTAATAAAACTAGGTTTTAGAAATTAATTATTTAGTATTAGATTCTAAACTATGTTGATTATAATTTATGTTTTAATTATGAATTTTCATTTAATAGTTTTGTTAAGAATGTTTATTTTAATAAGTGTAATTTATTAGGGTATGATTATTAATTAGGTAGGGTTATTAATCAAATGATAAATTTTTAGTATTAGATTGTTTTTTAAAAATAGTGCTCAAAAGGTGGATTATCAATGATTATTATTATTATTATTTTTATGAATCAAAGGGAGCCAATTTTTGCTTAATTCTAGCCCACTATCTCTGTTTATGTTACTAGGGTGTTTTCGGATTTCAATAGCTTCTCTAATACGCCGTTTAAAGAGGTGATTTTATTTGGTGAGGATTTTGGTGTCTTCTAGGCGGACATGGTGTTTTGTTGTAAGGGAGTGTTCAACTAGGGCAGAGGTGCAAATGCGTTCATTCTTAATGTTAGCTCCATGCTCTTTTATCCTAATATGGAAGGAGTGACTAGTTTCATCGATGTAGCATTTTCCGCATGAGCACTCTATTTTGTAGATTCCTTTGCCTTTGCGAGGGTCAAGTTTGTCTTTGACGGATCTCATATTATGTTTGATGGTTTCAATTGGTTTGAAGGAGGTCTTAATCTCTTTTTTTCTGAGGACTCTTGCAATCCTATCGGTCACTCCTTGGATGTAAGGAAGGTAGGCATCTCTATTAGGGTTCTGGTCTTTTGGGACGTTGGGATTATCGCGGGTTTTTTTCTAAGGATCTGTTTGTTGCATTCTTAATGTCTTTGTGTTTATAACCTATGTTCTTAAAAGTCTTGGTGAGGTGATCGATTTCTTTATCTAGGTGTGCTTCATCGGATATTCTTATGGCTCTCGTGGCTAAAGTCTTTAGGACACTTAGTTTGTGGTTGGGGTGGTGATGGGAGTTGGCGTGGAGATAATTCTCTGTATGGGTATTTTTTCTATAAACTGCATGTCCTAGATCCCCATTACTTTTCGTGTTGATAAGAACATATAAAAAGGGGATGCTATCATTCTCTTCAAGTTCCATTGTGAATTTTATTTCTTCGGATATGTTGTTTAGGTGTTGAAATAAATTTTGTAATTCCTCTTTCCCGTGGGGCTAGAGAACATTAGTGTCATCAACAAATCTTTTCCATCTTAATGGTTTGAGGGGGAAGGAGTCCAAGGCCTTCTTTTCAAAATTTTCCATGAAACGGTTGGCAACAATGGGGCACAATGGAGATCCCATTGCTATGCCGCTGGTTTGTTCATAGAATTATCCTTGGTAACTAAAGAAAGTGGAGCGCAAGTAGACCTCAACTAGGTTTTCCATTTCTGGATCAGTAACTTCTTTGACAATTTGGATAGCTTCATCTAAAGGGATATTAGTGAAAAGGAAGACTACATCAAAGCTTATGAGGGTGTCTTTAGGCCTTACTTTTTCATGTCCTGAAGATGGATCCTGATTTGGATCCAAAACATTTACGATCTATTGACAAAGCTGTGGCTAATCCGATCACTTCTGAAAATCCCAACCACAAAAATCTCATTAATCAAATACTTCTTTATCGATGTTATTGCATTCCCTTGCAGTAATAGATACGAGGACGTGCGTGTCGATCATATTTTAAAGGAAATAACTAAAAGACATTGTACTCGGGATAGAGTACATGATGGGAAAAAGTAACTTGTGAATGGGGCCAACGTTGAAATTCTTTCAAAATGTTTTAGTATGCACTGAAATTTGACATGGATAGACTGTTCGCATGCCTTGACGATATGGAAGGGTTTCCAGACTCAAATATTACTCACACACTCACTCTATATATCGGCCCATCTCGTCCTCATTTCGTTTTAATTTTCTTGGTCGAATTTTAAAGGAAACAAATATTAAAATACATTGTACTAAGGCTAGAGTACATGATGAGCAACAATGACCTGTGAATGGGGCCAATGTTGAAATTTTTTCAAAATGTTTCTGTATGCACCAAAATTTAACATGGATAGAGAATTTGCACGGATTGACGATATGGGAGGTTTTACAAACTCAAATATCACTCACACACCCACTCTTTATATTCATCATTTGTGTCGTTCAAAACCAACATCATGCCAATTAGGCCCATGATTTTGGTCGTGGCTAGAAGAAGGAAATATATGAGATTTTGTATTTAAATAATGATATCGTACTAATATTCTTTATGGAGAAAAACAATACTTAGATGAGAGAAAAAAACAAAGACAATAAATAATTGATATTGAATCTTGTGCGATTAATCAAGTACTTCTTTATCGATGTTATTACATGCCCTTGCAGTAATAGATGCAAGGACATGCGTCTCGGTCGTATTTTAAAGGAAATAACTAAAATACATTGTACTAGGGCTAGAGTACATGATGGGCAACAATAACCTTTGAATGGGACCAACATTGAAATTCTTTCAAAATGTTTTTGTATGCACTAAAATTTGACATGGAATATTGTTTGCATTCCTTGACGATATGGGAGGGTTTCTAGATTCAAAGATCACTCACACACCCACTGTATATATCAACCCATCTCTTCCTCTTTTCGTTTTAATTTTTTCGGTCGAATTTTAAAGGAAACAACTATTAAAATACATTGTACTAGGGCTAGAGTACATGATGGGCAAGAATGACCTATGAATGGGGCCAATGTTGAAATGTTTTCAAAATGTTTCTGTATGTATTGAAATTTGACATGGATTCATTGTTCTCATGCCTTTATGATATGGGATGGTTTCTAGACTCAAATATCACTCACACACCCATTCTTTATATTCATTGTCTGTGTCGTTCAGAACCAACATCATGCTAATTAGGCCCATGATTTTGGTCATGGAAAGAAGAGGGCGATAGATGAAATTTTCTATTTAAATAATGATTTCATACTAATATTATTTATGGAGAAAAATAGTACTTAGATGAGAGCAAAAAACAAAGACAAGAAAGATAAGTTAAAGGTTTAGGTTTGTAGGAGTCGTAGGATCATTGGGGATAATGATTATGGGGTTAATGATGATAGGGTCTATAATGATTAGGACTTATATGTTTTTTTTAAATAACAGGTTATAATAGTTAGGGGTAAGGGATTACAAGGGTTTACACATAACTCTTATTGAGGTTACAAGGGTTACATATTAAGAGGGGCTAGGGAGTAGGTGTGTATGGTTATATGGGTTAATATTGGTGGGGGTGATAAGACTTAAGTATTACAAAGGAAATATGCTATAATTGTGAGGTTGCATAAGAGTGTTATATGGTGTAGTGGTTAGAAGTTAGGGTTAAGGGTTAGTTTTTAGGTTTTTTAGGGTAGACATTAGCAATTATAGGGTTTAAATTGAAGATAAACATTGTGCAAGGTATGTAGGCTAGGGTTTAGGGGTTATATGGTTTAAGTATTATCATGATTTTTGAGATAAATGTTATATGTTTCAAGGGTTATAAGGGATTAGTAGGGTTTATACACGTTAATGTTTGAAGGAATTAGGATTTATGAGATAGGGTTTAGGTTTTATAGTGCTTAAGGGTTTAGATGGGTTATTGATTAAGGGTAATAGGGTTAGTTCTAAAGGGTTATGAGTGTTTCACATTTGGTGTTTTATGTTAGAGGATTAGGGTTTAAGGGTTATAACAGAAGCTATAGGTTAAGTGTTATATGTATTGTTATTGGTAAGGGTTAGGATTTAAGAGTTGAAAGAGTTAGGGGATATATGTTAGCAATTGGCTGTTTTAGGGGTAGTTTTTTAGGGTTATATGGATTACACAGGAATAATAATATGGTTTATAGGGGTTACATGGTGTGCATTATGTGTTATAAGAATCAATGGTGGTAAATTTTAGGGGTTTTGTGGTTGGTGGTTATAATGGATAAATATGAACCCTAAATAAGCCGTTATACCCAACTCTTAAAACTCTTATGGCCATTAACAATTATCACCCCTATAACCCTTAAAATATATAACCCCTAACCCCTACAATGAACATCCCTCATAATCATTATCACCACTATCAAATATAATTCCTAACCTCTATAATAAATTAACTATATAATTCTTAAACCTTATAATTTCCAATATCATATAAACCCCAATTCCCATATCCCCTAAGCATTTAACCCCTAACTCATTTAAACCCAAATCCTTATAATCATAATCATCGACCTCTATTCTTAACCTATATCACCCTTCATCGTTGTTGGGGCTCAGAAATGTCCTATTCTCATCCACCTTTCCCTTCATCATTCTTCACATTTCATCGCCCCATTAACCTTTCATGATATCATTTCCATAAATATACTTGGGTTTCACCTTATTGTTCTCCACTTTATTCATTTTAGTATTTAAAAGGAATTTGTGATTAAATGTTA
>JASDQU010359723.1:0-11827 GCA_032191745.1 Picea mariana | reverse complement strand
GGGGGAGCTCCCGAGGCAAGGGATACTTAACACCTTGTTTGGACCCCCACCTAAGCCCATATTTGTTGGATTTCATGCTCATTTCATTGTCAATATTTGGAATCTTAGGTTGTGGGTGCTTGATAGGAGTCATGGAGGGGAGGCAATATTGATGGGAGGAGAGGAAACCTAATGAATGGGAGGAAAGATCTAAAACTAGGGCAATATTCACCCACCTAAATAGAAAAAATAGATAGAAACCTCAATAACCAACACATAGGATTCAACTAATTGCAATTGGGTTTTGTTTACCCTAACTCAATGGTGGTTTGAACCAGATAACAAGACATTCTAGATGAAGAAACAAACAAGAAAACTCATATTCAAGCCAAAGGGACCAAACCTAGAAGTAAAACCAACACCATTTCAAATTTAAATGATTGATACATCACAAATTTATTTATTTATTAAGAAAGATCATTGATGATGTTAATCATTAACACACATAATACATTTTATAAATCAAACAACATCAACATGATATGAGAAAAAATAATATAACATGATTCATAATATCAAGATCAGTGTATATGCCAAATATACATCTCAAATATGTCAAGTATGAAATATCAAATTTAAATGAGTTATATATCTCAAATTTAATTTAAAAATAAAGAAATCATTAATAATATAAATTATCAACATACACATAATACATTTTATAAATCAAACAACATCAACATTGTTATGATATGAAAATCAATAATATATATGAATGAGAATATCAATATCAATATATATTCTATCAAATATACATCTCAAGTCAATTATACATGTCAAATATGCATTGCATCAATCAAATATATACATGCCAACCACTACCAAATAGGTATGCCACCAGAGTCGAAGGCATCAATACTTAATCTGGATTAATTTTGGAACGAAATGAAAGCAGAGATATTACAATGAAATACTCATGAAAATTTCCAGAAACAGAGAAATACAACAATACTTGATTTCTATTAACGAAAGAATTGTAAAGAGACTGTAAATATACAGAGTGCAAGACTCACTAGAATGGTGGCATCTTTATATCTGATAAGATATGTGATGGCTACGCTCATTCGCAAGAAGATGATTACAATGAGACTATCAAGGCCTTTTTAATGATAAACATGAATTCCAAAACCCTAGACATCCAAAAACCTAACCCTAGGAGATGAAACGCCAAAAGTCATGTGGGCCCTGTTTGGGTAAGTTAGTACATTAACTTCCTGGGGTCGTAACTTTTGCATACGATCTCTGTTTTAGTCGCATGATATCCCGTTGGAAAGGTATTTTCAAGAAATACGCATTATGCCATCAAACTCTGATTTTGTCTACAGTTTGACTATGAAATGCCAAAAAAACATTGTTTAGGGCCCCAAAATGGCCCTGGAAGTACAAAAAGATGTGTTGACATGAAAACTTCCAAAATAAGCCAGTTGGATTAGATGGGCAGCCACCAGTCTCCACCTGGAAGATGTGTAGGGATTCAGACATCCCCAGAAGTGTAAAACCCACAATTAAAAATAAGTATAGAAGAACGTATTGAACTAAAAACTGGCAAGAGGAGCTAGTTGGAATAGGTGGGTGGCCACTAATATCCATTTGGATCAGTTCTCCCCCCTTAGGAAGCAATGGTCTCCATTGCGTTGAGTGGCCATGGAAGAGGGGAAAGCATTTTCTGAATCTGAATCTTGGTGAGATATGTGCCTTGTTGGAGAAATTGCGTTGCTTGGTCTATGGAAGGCTGTCACGAACTTGTTGTTGGCAGGGTTGAATCTGTTCCACCAACCTATTGTCTTTGGGTTTGACGAGGCATTGTGTAAGAACCATTGTAGGTGAAGAAACAATATATTTTTTCTCTTTGGAAATTTGTTTTTGTTGGATAGAAGGTTTTAAGCCTGCAATGGTTGTAGTGGTATTTTGTGCATCCTTCGAACAGACTGTGAAGAGGATGAATTTTGCAGTATGAGAGATTACCTTGCGGCATTGTTTTGGTGGAAAAGTAGTCGGAACTACCTCTGGTATCCTATAGACATGACCTCCCAGAGTAATAATGACACTACGAGGTCTTGTAACACCCTGTTTCCCCCAGTTTGTAAATATAACTATAAGGTCCAAGACACTATGGCAAACTCAATATGTGTGAATGTTTTATTTGATGGACCTTTGTATAAAGACCAATGAATGTAAATTATGTTATTTACTAGAAAATGGATAAGTGTTGCATGACTGCTGGAAGGGGGGTGTGTTTTCACATGTTAATTTGCATTAATTTTTCAAAAGCATCTTGTCCTTGTGCTATCTTTCCACTTAGATTTTAAAACTTTTTCACCAACTTCGTCAAGCTCCCATCACCTAAATCCTTCACTCGACTGATCATCCAAAATAGTCATGTCCTACATGAGTAAACAAATTGGCAAATATCACAAACCTATATATAGCCTTAATGCTTATCTAAATCCCTCGATTCCATCACTTCATTCATGTTTACCCTTATTATCATATTCTCATTGAAAATTAAAAATATTCCTTTTATTAAAAGCTTAAGAACCCTTACCATATCCACAAAGTCAAGTGATAACTCTCATATGCCCAAAGTCCTTAGAAAATGGAAAAAGGGTTTATTATTATTAATATAAATATTTTTATATTAAAATATTTATATTACTATTTAATCCAATATTTAATTCATGACCTCACGTCAAATCATGGGCACGAATATCAATTTTTAACGTTGAAAATTCAAAGGGTGGATGGAGGGCGCATATACATTTCGGTGGTTGAAAGTAAACGAAGGTTAATTTTGGAAAGCGGGCCAAAATTTAAATAGTGGTTTTTGGTGGGGGAGATGTGTTCTTATGTGATGCATTTCGGGGGTAAAAGTGGTGTGGGTTAAAACCACTCTTCCCAAGCCCAAAATACTATGGAAAATGTTTAATATATGTTTTTTTTCATAAACGTACGACATATGATGATAGTTTTCTAGGAATGCATTTCAAAACAAACCATGGAGTTTCCAATGCCATAAAAAATTTCTTCCTCACGGTGAAAATGTTTTACAAAGGTAAAAATTAAAGAGATTATGTTTATTTCCATGGAAAATAATTAAATGGGAAGATGCACGTGAAAGGAAGATTTGGATAATTGTTTATCCAAAGTTTTTACAGAAGTAAAAAAAGAGGATTAAAAATATTTTACCAAAGATGGTAACCAAGACATGGTTTTCAAAACCATGGGAAACAAAACAGTAAATGGTTTTCATTGAAATGGAAAATTGGGAAAAACAAGACATGGTTTTCAAAACAACGGGAAGAAAGAAATAAATGTTTTTTCAAAACCATGGGCATGAATTAAAATATGGAAATTTAATTCTACAGGATAAAAAATATTTGGGAATTATTTTTATTCAAATATATTATTCCCAAATATTTAAGGAGAATATGGGTAAATGTAGCAAAGGAAGGAGATGAAGCGTACAAGTGACATTTCAAAGAGTACAAGTGACATTTCAAAGAGAATGTAGCAAAGGAAGGAGATGAAGCGTCAGAGGAATCGACAGTTGGATCATAAAAAGTTTTACTTGTTAATCATTGTAATCGGTTCACATGCTGAAACTGTCATTTGTAATTATTGTAATCCGTTTTAGAAGATGAAACGTTTCAGTTCAGCTATTTTAATCGGTTTCTAACTGAATGAAATCTAATTGTATAAGTATTAGAAATTCCAAATGTATTGATGTTGGCAGAAGTGCAAGGGCACAAATCAAGTTGTTATGAACTCGATTGTAATTTTCTGAAGCTAAATAGAATGCATATTCAAAAGTATTTGAAGTCGCCATGAAAATATTCTAATGGTGGTGATATGATTTTTTTCTTCTCTCTTTGTATGTATTTCCTGTGCTTCTGATTCCATTAACATTGTCTTCTATTTAAATTGGATAGTTTAAAGGCCCAGAATTCATCTTATGATGCTCTTGGCTTAAGCAATTTAAACTGTATAAGTTTCTTCATAACTAATTTAGAATTCATTTCACTAATGCTTTTATGCAGTTACTTGTTTTCTCCTTTCTTCTTAAACTCTGGTGCAAATTACAAATTATAACTCAGATTCATCGCCTCATTTAGCCTTTATCCACTGGAGAGTTCTACTGACCAGTCAGTGTTCCTATTTTTTTCAGAAATTTGACTCCATAGCCCTGAGTGTCCTCCCCCTTCCTTGCAAGCAAATTTATAAAAAACACCCCAAAAACAAACTAAACCTAGCCATTGATTACCAAAGAAACACCAAGTGACACGAGAGAGCCCTCCCTGAGCTGAGCAGGCTAGTACCCAGTTCTAAAGTTGGTTTGTAGGTTACCTCTTTCATTTCTTTTATCAGTCAAACAAATTTACAGAGTGCTAACATTTTGGCGCCGTTTCCGGGGAGTGAAGGTGAAATATTCTCTGGGATAAATGACAAAGTTCATATCTGAGTATTGATGATGAAAAGTATTTAGACACAGAAAGGTTGTACAGCATTCACCTAGCGACTCCATTTTCAAGAATCTAGAATTCAAAATTTTCATGGCGACTCCACTATCCAAAGACTCAATAGCCTAAATATTTTATTGGTGACTCCAATCAAACTTCAAATGTGATTCAGAGACTTCACTGGAGGACGAGATCCATTGACAGAGCTATGAAAGGACATCATGGGAGAAAACAAGTACCTAAAGTTGAGCTGTTTCCATGACATAATATTTTTTGTTACTAAGTACTTTTTTTCCTTTCCTGAACATGCTAAACAAATTTTTCTTTACCTACTACATTCAAATGATGATCATGAGAATCTTGCAATTGTATATCCTCCTCCTAAATTTGTACATATATCTCCTCGGTTTATCATTGATTTTGATCAAAATCTTCCTTCTGAGCCATGTGATGACCATATCCAAGTTGATGAGCCTCATGAAACTAAGGTTGATGTCTCACCTCTTGTACTTGATCCAACACCCTCCAAGATTAAACATAGATACAGTCCTTTAAAATTACCTCACATCCTTCATGATTTTTCTCCAAACCACTATAAGTACCTACATGTGTTTGATGGAGAACCTAATGCCATCACAACTGAAAAACACATCCAAGATTTTGAACATTTTATAGATTTGTTGAGATTGATCATGATGATGTTTGTATTAGAGCCTTCTCTCAATCCTTGAAAGGAGATACCAAAGATTGGTTTAAACATTTGCAACCAGAGACCATTAGCTCATGGGAGGAATTGAAGAATGTCTTTTTGAAGTTTTGAGGCAAGAATAAGTCTTTGGACCTATAGCTTATAGAGTTTTATGCCTTAAAAAGGTAGAGAAATGAAACTATTTCTACATTCAATAGAAGGTTTTCCAGTATTTATTACAATTTTCCCAAAGAAATTCAACCCACTGAAATTGTTACCATGCTCCATTATACAACAACTCTTCATTTAGATTTGTCTTTCCTCCTAATGGAAAGAAGACCTAAGTCCTTACAACAAATGTTTAATGATGCTTAGGAGATTCAACACAATATACAAGCATGTAAATAGATTCAAAATGAGGAGTTGGATGCTAAAGAACATGATAGTGAATATGAACAGAAAACAGTTGATTTGAATCTTGAGCAGAGAGTTAATAATATCATAGGCCCTCTTGAAGTTTTAAATGCTAATGATTTTGCAAAGGATTATATTCCACTTATTAAAAGAGAAGGTGCTAATTTAGCTTCTGATCCATCCCATGATAAGCATGGGGCTGATTGTTTTATGTATTCATTTGTAGACAGTCAAGAAGATGAATTTGCAAATCAGCTTGTTGAAGAGCAGGTTGATGTTCCAAGCTTTTCCTTGTTAGATGACATTGTAGATGTTGTTGATTTGTCTATATATGATGAATATGATGATGATTATGATGTTGAATTCCTAGAACAACCCGTTGCATGTTCTCTATCAAAAAATGTTCATCTTCATCAATGTAATGAGAGAAATCAGCCTACATATCACAGTTACAAAGAAGAAAGTATTGAATCAGCTGAAGGAAAATCTTTACCTTTATGTTTTTTTTTCATTTAAATTGTTGAAATAAAATTCTAGGATCATCACTGAAGCAAAGGAATGTGTGCTGATGCCAAATCACATTGATTCACTGGAACAAATTGACAAGAAATTGCAGCAATATTCTCATGTGTTTGATGACCCTGTTACTTGTTATGTAGAAGGTCTTGTCAGTTCAAAATTGCAGCCATTGGTTGAAGATGAATATGAAAATGAGTGTGTTCAGCAATCCAAAGAAATTGAAAAATGTGCATATGACAGCAGTGAAGAAAATGAAGAAGGTTTTGAATCATGTGAAAGAACCTTGCCATTGTGGTTTGCTTCTTTCAAATTGCTGAAGAAAAATGTTTATAATGTTTCAAATCAGAAATCCTCCAGGCATGATGTTAAATATGAAGAAAGCAGTGGACTTGCAAATGAAAACTATCTTCCATTATGTTTTTCTTCCTTTGAATTGTTGAAAGTAAATCATGAGATAACAGAGGAAGCAGGGAAATCTGACTGCATTCACAGTGACATTTTTTACATGAGAAAATTGTTATCAGTGAGGAAGACCAACAACCTTCTCATGCATTTAATGACCGCGTTGTTGATTACATGGAAGGTTATTTCAGTTCAAATTTGCAACATGTGCTCAAATACTAGCTTGGAAATAAAGATGGTGGTCAATCAACTTCAGTGTTATATATGGATTTCTTTCCACCGGGGGTTTCATTCTAGCCATCACTATCTTCTGATTCAAAAGATTGTTATTTCCGACAATCTCAGCAAATTTTTCAGCCTGTTGGTGGCAATCAACAGGTTAAATCACATGAAAACAAGAATGCAGTGGAAGGGGTGAAACATGATTGTTGTTTTGTGCATGTCTTAGAGCATCCATTTGCAGTTTTGTTGGAGGCAGTAAACAGTCCCAATGTTTTTAATTTTTTGATATTTGAATTTATAGGTAAATTCTTGAATGAATTATTAGTTAATAGGCTTTGGAGCAAGCATGTGAAAAGAAAACAAATAGTGGATAAAATGCTTGCATGGTTTCATTGGCATTATGATTTCACCTGATTCGCAGTTCATTTCAGCAGTTAGGGTAGGTAGGTGTGAATAAGCTTGTTGCTCAAGCATTTTTCAGTTTGTATTTTCAGTAATGTGTACAGTTAGATTTTAGCGGTGTATTCAGTGTTTAGTCTCCAGTTGAGAGTAGGGTGTAGACTTTGGTTTTCAGCGGACACTGGTGACAGGTCAGAGCAGGGTACACACACATGTTTTGGGAGTGGCCCAATGGATCAGGCATTTGGTATACGAGTTCTTTGCTACCTCACTGGGAGTATAGCATCCCCATTGGAGCCAATGTTATCACATGCTAATTTTCATTAATTTTTCAAAATCATCTTGTTCGTGTGCTATCTTTCCACTCAGATTTTAAAACATTTTCACCAGCTCCATCAAGCTCCCATCACCTAAATCCTTCACTCGACTAATCATCCAAAATATTCATGTCCTCCATGAGTCAAAAATTAGCAAATATCCCAAACCTATATCTAGCCTTAATGCTTAGCTAAATCCCTCGATTCCATCACTTCATTCATTTTTACCCTTATTATCATATTCTCGTTGAAAATTAAAAATATTCCTTTTATTAAGCTTAAGCACCCTTATCATATCCACAAAGTCATATGATAAGCCTCATATGCCCAAAGTCATTAGAAAATGGAAAAAAAGGGTTTATTATTATTAATATAAATATTTTTATATTAAAATATTTATATTAATATTTAATCCAATATTTAATTCATGACCTCACATCAAATCATGGGCACGAATCTCAATTTTTAACATCAAAAAGTCAAAGGGTGGATGGAGGGCACATATACATTTCGGTGGTTGAAAGTAAACAGAGGTTAATTTTGGAAAGCGAGCCGAAATTTAACCCATGGTTTTTGGTGGGGGAGACGTGTTCTTACGTGATGCATTTTGGGGGTAAAAGTGGTGTGGGTTAAAACCACTCCTCCCAAGCCCGAAATACTATGGAAAACATTTAATATATGATTTTTTTTCATAAACGTGTGGCATATGATGATAGTTTTCCAGGAATGTATTTCAAAACAAACCATGGAATTTCCAATGCCATAAAAAATTTCTCCCTCCGGGTGAAAATGTTTGAGGTAAAAATTAAAGAGATTATGTTTATTTCCATGGAAAATAATTAAATTGGAAGATGCATGTGAAAGGAAGATTTGGATAATTGTTTATCCAAAGTTTTTACAGAAGTAAAAAAAGAGGATTAAAAATATTTTACCAAAGATGGTAACCAAGACATGGTTTTCAAAACCATGGGAAACAAACCAGTAAATGGTTTTCAGTGAAATGGTAAATTGGGAAAAATAAAACATGGTTTTCAAAACCACAGGAAGCAAGCAATAAATGGTTTTTCAAAGCCACAAGCATGAATTAAAATATGGAAATTTAATTCTATGGGATAAAAAATATTTGGGAATTATTTTTATTCAAATATATTATTCCCAAATATTTAAGGAGAATATGGGTAAATGAAATTAGATTTGAAAGAGTACAAGTGACATTTCAAAGAGAATGTGGCAAAGGAAGGAGTTGAAGCGTCAAAGGAATCGACAGTTGGAGCATAAAATGTTTTCCTTGTTAATCATTGTAATCGGTTCACATATTGAAACTGTCATTTGTAATTATTGTAATCAGTTTTAGAAGCTGAAACGTTTCAGTTCATCTATTGTAATCGGTTTCTAACTAAAGAAACTCGCATTGTATAAGTATTAGAAGTTCCAAATGTATTAATGTTGGTAGAAGTGCAAGGGCACAATTCTAGTTGTTCTAAACTCAATTGTAATTTTCTGAAGCTGAATAGAATACATATGCAGAAGACTTTGAAGTCTCCATGAAAAGATTCTAATGGTGGTGATATGAGTTTTTTATTCTCTCTTTGTATGTATTTCATGTGTTTCTTATTCCATTAGCATTGTCGTATGTTTAAATTGGATAGTTTAAAGGCCCACAATTTATCTTATGATGCTCTTGGCTTAAGAAATTTAAACTGTGTAAGTTTCTTCATAACTAATTCAGAATTAATTTCACTAATGCTATGATGCAGTTACTTGTTTTCTCCTTTCTTCTTGAACTCTGCAAATTACAAATTATAACTCATATTCATCGCCTCATTTATCCTTTATCCTCTGGAGAGTTCTACTTACTAGTTAGTGTTCCTATTTTTTTTAAGAAATTCGACTCCATAGCCCTGAGTGTCCTCCCTTTTCCTTGCTAATAAATTTATAAAAACCCCCCAAAAACAAACTAAACCTAGCCATTGATTGCCAAAGAAACACCAAGTGACACGAGAGAGCCCTCTTTGAGATGATCATGCTAGTACCCAACTCTAAAGTTGGTTTGTAGGTTACCTCTGTCGTTTTTTTTATCAGTTGAACAAATTTACAAAGTGATAATAGGGTGTACTAAGAAAGAACATGAATGTTATGAAAAGAGATGGTGAAGGGGACCTGCAATGGTTTCATTAACCTTCACCAAACTAGTACCTTACTAGATTTAAGTGCTTGGGACCAGAACATTCCTCTGACACAAAAATTAATTACAGTCAGACTTGAAGGTG
Organism: Picea mariana; assembly: GCA_032191745.1. Classification (NCBI taxonomy): domain Eukaryota; kingdom Viridiplantae; phylum Streptophyta; class Pinopsida; order Pinales; family Pinaceae; genus Picea; species Picea mariana. The sequence continues at coordinate 2,100 of JASDQU010359723.1, read as the reverse complement.
GGAAGAACTCCTCAAGAGTTAATGAGGGGATGGGACAGAGCCCCCATATGTAAGGCTTCCAAACCTAACCATGGGATAGGAATTCGAGCCACATGCAACCTTACTGAAATTGGAAAGAAAGGAAGGTGTGGTGGGTAGAGGAAGACCTACGAAGAGTGCAGAGATGAGAGGTGTAGCTCTCACGTTCAAGGAAGAACTGAGAAATAAGTGTTATGGTCGCAAGTAGATGGCTAGTGGAGTTATGATACGAGATGATAAATGGGGCTTGTCCTCTTTGCTCAGTATCGTGTAAACCTTTGCCAAGAACCTGAGGGAGGAGGAGAGTAACCTCTGTCCCTACTGTCACTGAGCCGGAAGAGAGGATTTTATCACAGAGCATCATGGTCTAGCTCGGGGGTGGCTAGTCGTAAATCCATTAGGAGTGACTGAGACTATGGTTGGGTGGAAACGGACACCCCTTTCAGAATTTGCTTCATGTTATTTGGTTTTGATAAGTATTTTCCCTATTTTATATTTTGAACTGGAATAATGGATGAATTCTTGGACTTGTACATATGTTTATTTATAAATGCTTCTGTGNGTGTGGAATGGTTACAAGATGTATATGCCTCATTCTCCCTGTAAAATTACACTTTCAACCAATAGTCTATATGCCCAACTTAGCTCCTAAGGCTTCCTAGCACATGAACTTGTAAGACGACCAATATAGGAGATAAGGTGATGACCTGAACCTGTCCATCTGAAGAGGATGCCTCTTCCAGACCCTTGTTGTGAGATCGAAATTCCAGACCCAAATCCTTAACCATTTCATGGTAAAAGTTTAGGAAGGACAGTGAAGTAGAAGCCTTAAAAGGGGGAGGTCCCTTCGTTTGGAAGATGAGCAGACGAGATCCATTCAAAATGACCCATATGACCAATACCCAGAAACCTTGGGCTAATCCTAAGGAAGTTATGTTCCCTTGGCTTCGGAGCTCTGAAAGTCAAGGACTTCAGAGTATGACCAACCTTACCAGACTTATACGGGTCGAAGGTAACCAAGAAAATTAGTTTCCCGTAAGATTGATCAGTGATTTGCAGTTCCCTATGTGGTTGGGTGAACCTATCTCACCAACTAAACCAGGATTCGAAACCCCGAAGTCCGTATCCATGAAGGATCCAGAACCATAGATTGTGGAATCCTTTAGACCCTTTCCCAACCATCAGTATATCGGGGATGCATGGCTCTAGCCCCTTTAATTTGGAGATTGGGCACTTTGGGAGGTAAGAGGAGTTTTCATAGCAACACTCTCGAACGTTGAATCTCTGAGGTAACCAGAGTCGTAGATCTATAAGTCTATGGGACCGGATCTCAACCGTGAGATCTAAGGAATGTAGAAGCATGTCAGTTCAGGGTGACGAGGTGCAGTGACACCACTCAGTGTGACGTGGACCCCATATTGGCGTGCCACGTGTCACCCGGATTCATGTGTATCACGTACCCTATAGGCCCATTGGAGCATAACACGTGTCACCCTGACCCCTCCTACGTGTCAGTTCTTGATACGTGTCCGCCTAACCAACGTGGTTGGTGAAGTGACCAGGACTCCGAGAGTCTAAGACTTTGGGACTCTAGAGGGTCCGAGATGTAGTATGATAGAGAGATCGAATGACTCAGAGGCCAAAGCCACATGGTAAGCTTACGGGACTTCGGAAGTTCAAAAATCTGGGTGGTCTCATGCATAGATAGTAAAGAGGCATGAAGCGTCAGAGTGTCAAAGCATCGAATTCCTCCACAACTGATATAGGAGAAAGAGAGTAAGTCTGTTGAAATTACTAAGACAACTGAGAGGGGGGGGTGAATCAGTTGTTATTGTGCTTAAACAATAATAAATCTATTAAACCATTCTTAAATTTTCTTCAAGTGACCATCAATATTATACAACATATAGACGATATAAATAATGAGCATCATTCACACAAAAGATATACACAAAGAAAGTTTTTCACGAGGAAACCCATAAAGGGAGAAAACCTCTTCTTCTTTGAAATGATAGGCAGTCTTTTAATTTTTGTACATCATCTATAATTGAGCACCAACTCAATGTGAGGCTACTACCTCTG
>JASDQU010359713.1:0-10679 GCA_032191745.1 Picea mariana | reverse complement strand
CCTTTTTAATTACCCGCTCAAGTACCTCCATTTCATAAATTTCTCTCAAGAGCTTATTTATTTTCCTGGTCTTGCCTTTCTGAGGCTTGCTAGATGAAGCCTCTGCCTTTGGCTGCCTATGTGTTTCTGAAGGCATTGTTGGAAGTATATCTGTCTTTAGTTTTGCATCATGTTTAGGCTGCAAGGTATCCTGTAACTCTGACATTTCCTGCTCCTGATCCGAGTCACTGTAGGGTAAGTTGAGTGGATTTTTTGTTGTGACAGGGTTTCTGCCTTCGAGCTTTAATTTCTTTCTAGTTCCTTCTTGTTTGCTGGGTGCTGCCTTAATAGAATACCTAGACATCGAAATGCCCTTTCTTCTCCTGTGGTTAGTAGGATGATTCCTGTTTCTGGACCTTTTTGTTTTCGTCTCTGGGGGTTTCTCAGTCTGGAACTCATTCCAAAACAAAAAGTGGCTCCATCCTATTTGCTTTCTGTGAAGACCTTCTTTGACAAGGAGGCAAATCAAACCTTGATGAGATATCCTGCTTGCAACTTTAGCGGGCTGAGACTTCACCTATTTTTCCATTTTGGTCAAGGTCTTATGAAAAAAGTAGGGTATGTTCAATGGTTCCCTGCCTGTGAAGTGATTTAATAATTTAAAATGATAGTATAAAACTCTATTATAACGTCCTTCACAAGTAATGTATACTAGAATTGCCTTCAGAAGAGTTTTCCATTTTGGCTCCAGGTAGGATAGGGGAATGTATTTTTTCCATGTTAGAGTTTTATGGACTGGCAACAGGTAGGACCTGAACTCAACGTTTGAATGCAAAGAAGTTTTAAACCAGTAGCTACCTGTCCTAGACAATCCTGTATACTCAGTAATGGAGGCCTCATCTATGATAAATTCTTCTCTGCCGATTTTAGCAACTCTGCCATCATATGAAAGGGAAAATGCCTCAGCGATCTGTTGATGAAAGGTCGTTAATTTCTCACAATATGAGAAAATGCCAACCTGTTTGAAGTATTCTGCAACTTCGGGATGTTCCTCAAAGTACCACATACCATCTGCCTCTGACCTCAATGCAGGACCGGATCTTGACATAACTGAAAGAGAACTATGTCTGGAACTATGAACAACTAGGTATTCAGGGAACAGAGGTTCTAGGAGCTAAGGATATGGTCACTGTTACTTCCAACAGACTGTAGAATAGTTCGATAGGGCATAGGGTTTACAAATGTACTAGAAAGTCGGCACACATTCAAATTACAGACTGACAGGGACAACCAAATCTTCAACTTTTCGGGGGGGAAATATATATTTATGAAGTTTTTACAGAGCAGGGTTTACAGACTTAAACATGTACTGAAATACCGACCCGCAGCTAAATGACAGTCAGACAGGGAAAGCCGAAATTTGGACCTTTCGGGGCAAATGAATTCATGAAATTTTGACAGAGAAAGGCTTACAGGCTTACCCAATAACCCAATCCACTTTACTCGACTCGAACTGCCTGTTTGAATTCGGAGCTACCACGCCACTTCACCCGAAAAGAGGGACTGAGACTGAAAATCGCGATTTGTTGGAAAAATCGCGTGTTGATAGATATCCCCAGCGATCTTCGGGCTCCATATAACACTTGAGTTTTAAAATGAATGAATGACCTGTCAATTAATCATGAATGTATCTGTCGCTGGGAAGGAACGAAGCTCCGTGCGATCGTAACTGACTGTCACCGCTCAACGCAGATTTGGGAGTGACGTGCAATGGATAATGCGCAGGAGTTTGGAATCTTTCAGTCGAAACCCACGAACAAGCATCATGTCCTCTAATGCGAGCCTTTCGGCGGTTTGAAATTTTCATCATTGCAACGTTTTGACATATGGCTCGTGCGAAAGCACGAGCTTTCTTTTTGTGCTTTCAACCCTTTTCAGCGGTTGTTTGTATTTCAAATAGACCACTTTGCTGACGAAACTGAACGCTTTCGGTGGTTAATGAGCACGCTGGGGGCTCTCCCAAACCACCGAAAGCTGTTGTTTTTCCAATCTCTTGACAAAACCAAATACCAAAAATTTTCTTGAACTATGAAAACAATAAACTAGCTTAAGCATGCAACCAATAGCTAGGATATCCTCTACAAAGTTTAAACGAAAGGATGGTTTTACTTTGGGAGTTAACAGTTGTAACAGACTGTGGAAGGCTTTGTGATATGACGCAAGGAAGGAGGATCTAGCAAGGTGTGCAGATCTCCTGTCCTAGGCGGAGTAGTGTTTTGGTGGCTCTATACTTGTAACTGACTGACTGAAGACAATAAAGAATAAGAGTTGGTGGACATAGCCCCAGGGTGGGGGTGAACCACGTAAACACTGTGTTATTATGCTTTGTGCTTTGTCTTGATGTGTTATGTCTTCTTTTGCTAAGTTCTTTGATAGAGATAGATAACTCAGCTTATTCTTTTTACTAATGATGTGTAAGAATGTTAGATATGACCTATATGAAAGTGCTTAGTGCTTGATCTGCTAGATCTAACCTACCTGTTTATGGTAAATTTCTTAAATACACCATATCTGAGTGAATGATGCGGTGCTCTTTTCTATCTGCATAGTAGAATAATGGTTGAATATTGACGAACTATTGGTGCTAAGTGTTCCGTTAAGTATTATAATCACAGATCCTTGTCCTAGCTAAGGTTGTAGACACTTGAGTCCTGCAACCACCCCTGCCTCTACCTCGAGTGAGACTTCATCTACTTCACAGGTGTTGCATAAAAGGCCGGTAGTTTGGGTTTTGTTGGTGTGTTGTTGTAGCGTTGAACCTTAGGTATACCCCTGTTCCAACAAGGGGGAAAGGGATTTCTCATAATCGCTTGCCTAAAATTTCAAAGACAAATACAAGTTCTGATATTATCAGTGGTCCTCGAGGCCAATTCCCAGATTGAGACCTTGATTGAGACCCATTCAGGGTGGGATGAAAAAAACATTCCAGCCCTTAAGAAATCTCTCAATTCCCTTCGAAAGGGTGCTTCCATTCCAAATTTAACAAGTTCTTGTTTTTGCCTAGCTAGTTTCATAATATGCTGAACAAGACTAGGACCAAAACCACGTAGATCCTCATAAAACCAAGAAAAACCCTTTTTGGGTTCACCGAGTAGCCCGGTGAACCTCATCTCTTCTTTATCAGAACACTAGACATTTATTTTAACATTCCTTGAAGGTTCATATGTCCTAGTGTTCAGGAGAATGGTCTCAATCACCTTCTTTCATAACTCCTCATCTTTTTTTTTTTCTTTATTTCCTACAACACTCAAAGAAAATGAACTCTCAAGAGGATTCAAGCCCTCAGGGATCTCATTATTTTCCATGGATATAATCTCCTTGGGATTAAAAGGTTCATTTTGAATGAAAACACAAATTCTCTCATCGTTAGGGATGGCCTTCCAAGATCCCTCCTTTTCAGGAATGTATGAATGATGTAGATATTGAAAAACACAATCAGGCCTGTGAGGCAATAGTTGTTGATTAGGAGAGGCTACAAAGACAACTAACTGATCAACCATTGAATTCAAATCCCTCTTAACATGAGTGATGTTGAAATACAGAAGGTTCGAGACAAGTTCCCAAATAGTTTGGGAGTATTGTTCCATCAACTTGTCTCTAGGAGAGCATGTCTTACGTATCCAGTTCACACAAGCTCAGAATTTTCAAAAACTGAAAGGTGACCACAACCAAGATTAAGAGCGTTCTCGATGCCTAATAATAAATCTTCGAATTCAACAACATTGTTTATACAAGCAAACTCCAACCTATATGACAGATTATTAATTTTTTCTGTAGGGGAAACCAAGATAAAACCAGCCTCGTTACCTTCGTTAGAGTATGAACCATCAAAGTGAATATGCCATAAATCATCATCTAAATCAATTATTTCCAAAGGAATATTATCCTCTTCAACAAATATGGAATACACTCCTAGGTATTCTTCAATATAGTTTACACTAGATTGCGGAACACTCTCTATGTAGGGTGAAATTATTCCCTCTCTAAGGACTAGAATATTCTTACCATTCCGAGGAATGGATAAATGTGTCCCATTGAGCGAGAGGTATCCACCTATTAAGGCTTGTCAATCTCTTCACAAGATAATTGAGTAATTTCTTACAGGCATATCAATCACATGAATGCTGAGAGTTGTCCTTATCTTAGGATGAGCGCATAAAACCAAGGTTACATCCTTAATCTCACATATGGTTGTTTATTGTAGACTATTATAGGAGAGCATGGTTCTGGCATTTTCATTTGTACAAGACAAGCCTAGCTCTTCCATAATAATGTTCGACATCACACTTGGGCTTGAGACACCATCAATGAGGCAACAATGGGAAATCTTATCCATGATCTTTACATAAATATAAAAAGGGGTATTTTTTACAGGGTGTCTAAATTTATGTACACCTACTTTATTTACATAAGAATCCTCTTCATATATCTCTTCTGTAATATTGGCTACAGTGGAAGCTTTTCCTTCCATGAATCTTTTCAGATGCATATGTTGTTCAGGGATGACAACCATGTCTAGGAGGGTTGCATCTGCTTTGATGTTGACCAATTGATTCAAGATATTTTATTTGGAAGATGGAAGAGGGGGAATGATTCTTTGACTCTCAGGAGCCTTAGGAACTTGGAGAATGGTAGCGGTTGAGGACGAGCTTGGGCTAGAAGAATTGCGAGGAGGATAAAATTTTCCTTTGAGCATAGGCTTTGTTTCTAGTATTGATAACCATGACATCCTCTATCTCTACAAAATCTAGGACATCGATAGTAGCTTCTGGTCTTTTACGAAAGATCTTATCTTTGGCACTCTTCTTTACCTCACATGTGGTTTCTTCGTGGTGTTCCTCATAAAAGTTACACCAACTCCGAGGTAGGATAGCCTTAGGCTGAAAATTGTTTTCAACTGAATTTCTAAAGTGGGGTGTAGAAGAGGATGAAGCTCCATGGGTGAGAGGGGAGATAATACCCTTTCACTCAAATGCTATAATGTGATTGTTCATATATTGTGTTATCCCCACTTTTTAGGGATAACTAGGAGATTATGTCTCGAGGCCCACAGGTCTTAGACATGGAGTACGGAGAGCAAGATTGACCTGAGCATGGCCCTAGAGGGGCCACCTTTTCTTCTTCCATTGTCTTTGTCTTGACAGCATCAACAACATTTATCACCATCATCTTAGTTTTGTATCAGAAGAGGTTCTTGCTCCATGAGGTAATTGGTCCAGGTATCATGGTATGTGTCAATTTTGTTCATTGAAACCTTTAAATATATGCATATAATTCCTTTTATCTCTAACAAATGATTGGATATTACATTTTCCCACTTGACCATGTTTGGGGGGGTTGACAGGGTGCCCTAGAAATCCTGTGTCTGTAGGTTTTGGTTTTCCACTAGGGGGATTTCTGAAAAGCCATCTTCCGCTCTCATCATAGCACCACTCTTACATATTGTTTCCTGCTCACCTATCCCATTCCCCTTCTCCAGGCATTGGGTTGAACTATTTTAGGACTGCACCTTACCTCATGGGAAGAAGGGGCTAAAGGCCCAGAAGGTAAAAGCAAGATGGTAAAAAATAAAATCCTAAGAATAAACCTCGAGATGCTTCGCCCAGGGATCCTCGAGAAAGAAATAAAAGGATTCACAGCAAGAAAAAAGAGGGACCTGGAAAAATAATAAAACAAGACCTAATCAGAGGATAGGGGGTCTCATCACGAGCCAACCTATTAGGTCCATGGGTACCTAGCAGTATGACATTGCCACCAATTGGTTACCACGCCAGGGAAGTAATTATTGGTTGCATGACCAAGGGAAAGGGGGTCTCATCATGAGCCAACCTTCTCATCTCTGCAAAAGTAATTGTGGTTAACGCTATCAGCTTTGGTCACCATGCCAAGGTAGTGTCCCCTGATTAGATTTAGAACAAAAAAAAAAAAATGCAAATAAAAGAATAAAAAAGAATAAAGGCAACAATGGGCTTGGAAAAAATGCATCCATGATAGGGACATCTCACCTTCTATAAAGGCACCCACAGGTAACAAGTTGCATCCTTGGCCCTTACTACACCCACATGCTTGGACATCCCCTGACCACATCATCCACTTACATGGCATGGATGAGGTCTCTTTGGGAACTTTCCTTTTTCTATGGACACTAGCCCAATAGGAAGCCTTGTCCTTTTCCCTAAACTTGTATTGCAGGCTTGTGTAACGTCTTTGAGCTATTGGTTGATGTATTAGGGATTTTATGCATGTGTTTAATAATATTAATAATGAAATGTGATTGACATTTCTATGATCCCTGTGATTGATGAGCCCATGGAGGGTGTAGCCTTTGATGTGCAAGACCATACCCGATGGACAGGTACCATTTGGACCATTACACATGGGGAGATGACCAGTTTTGAACTCCATGGGGCTAAAGAGCCCACCAGATGGATGTTGAGACCCCATCAGAGGGTAGAGACAAGACATAGGTTGATCAGAGTCTTTTCACCAGAGAAGAAGAGGACGTCCCACCAGAGGCACCCTGATAGAGCTTGACCTAGGGGGATTTTCCATTTTTCAGTGGAACATTGGCCTTGGAAGGCCTAGGACATCACCCATCATGGCCATGATGTCATCTAGTAGTATTGACATTTTGGGAGGCAGATTAGGCAGTATTGGCACGTGTGGCAGGTTGGAGAAGCCCAAGGAGGGCTAACGTTTTGCTCCAAGATGCCCCATTTTCCCTAGAAGAGGCTAATGCCTCCCTTAGAGGGGATTCTTATCTCTTTATAGCTCAATTAGGGTTTTAATTTGACAATTTAATGTAAAATAATATGATTTTGATAATTTTTCCTTGTCGACCTTTTTACCTGACCTAAAATGTAAACATAGGTCAAGGTTTTGTATAAATGAGGGTTTTTCACTCTCATTTTATCATCACAACTTACTCACTCATTAGTGAGGTCTGATTTTTGTGCCCTATCTTGGGTCTTTGGCTTAATTAAGTTATGCACACTTGTTGAAGGAAGAGAATTTTGGCATTTATGGTGTTTCTCTTGAAGGAAGGTGTTACAACAAGGGTTTGCATGGTCATTTCTTGGTGATTTGTAAGTATTTTTCTGCAAAACTTCTTAAATGAATGGTTGTAGTTCAATTTCTTGCATTTGTTTATAAATATTGCTGAATCAAAACCCTAGGGGATAAGCACACAAGTAGGTCATTGTCTCATGTCCCCTGATAGAGAAACCTTAAGCCATTGTTGAGGAAAGAAAGAGCCTAGCCTTAACTACCCTCCTATTTTATCTCCCCATTGCTAGTCATACTATTCTGAAGCCAAGAAGAGTGAGATGTCCCTGGCCTAGGTTTACTACATTGGGGTCATACTCTTTCTAGGGTTTACTGAAAGGCCTTGCTTTAGAAACACCTCCCTCATCAAAACCTCTTGTTTTGGTTATATTTTGTTATTGTTGAGCTAGCCATTTTCCAGGAAGGAGGAGAGAACATGAGGCCTTGCTTTAGCAACACCAGAGTGAGCCTCTCTCCCCTAGGGTTCCAATTTTGAGGCCTTGCTTTAACAACGCTTCAAAACATTTCCCTCTAGTCCTTGAAATCTTACCTCCTTCAACCTATGCATCCTTCACTTGTGACTCCATTAAACCCTAAGACATTGATCCAAGACCTCAAACGTTGAAGTAGAACTTGATCTAAACTCTCTCAAAGATTTTGAATTGAAACCCTAACTATACTAACCCTAACTCTAGCTAACCCTACTAACACTAAGTTGTTGATGTCATTATTGGATATTTCATCTTTATTGCAGCAACGTTTCATCTTGTGAGCAATTGAATGTGGTTTTAGGTATAAATTGAGCAAAGTGTTGGTTTATTACATTGAACTCCATATTGTTCTAGTATCTATTGGTGAAGTGACATTATTTTATTGCTATTTTGTAAACATTGACTTTGTCAAAATTTACTTTCAAATTGATTACATTGAATATCAGAGAGTCTTTAATATATATGAAGTACTAACCAAAGCCTGCATATATCAGTTTATTGTTGCTTTGTTCTCGGGCAGGGATTCTACTTGGTTATCTTTGTTGGCTATAAGATGGACTATTTGTTCTGATGGTGATCCGTGAAGGAGGAAACCTATCATTATCTGATTATCCTTTAGCCTCTTCAAAACCCCAGGTCATCGATAAAGCCTCCTCTGGACCTCAACTCCCTAAAGAGAAAGAACCTTCCCATCGTGGTGACATTGGGTGGGATAGGTTCATGTTACGCCATTTTGGCCCTCTACTTTATAACATTTATCCTAGCTACAAACTATGCAATAACATTTTGGCACCGTTGCTGGGGAACACTGAGTCAATTCTCCTCAAAACAACAAACCTTTTCGGTAAGCCTTGCCTCAGAGCCTTATCTTACAAGCTTACCTGGCGACTCCACTAGGGTGTTTTCCCTTATCCTTTGATAGTTTCAGGCAAATTATCTGGCGACTCCACTAATATTTCTCAGAGTGCCACCTTACTTTCTGTGATATTTCCAAGTTATGGGATCATGGCACATTGGGAATGAATGTATCCAACTATTGATTTTAGAAAATTTGAAGGATACCCAAATTACTTTGATACAAAATGGCTAAACAACTCTCCAAGATTTTGTGGTCTCCCAACTCCTCACATCATAAATGTTTTGGACTATATGAGCAAGACGAAGTTGGGAGGAGAGGATGCCCTTATAAAATTGTTCATATTCACTCTGCCATCATACTTGTAAGATTGGTTTAAGGGTTGTTTCAAAGATAGGGGTATATCATCTTTCATACATCTCATCGGTAGATTTATTGACTTTACCAAGCCATGTTGGCAAACATATGAAGATGCCCTTCAAATTATCACAATATATTTGGATGACGGGGGATTCTTTACTGAGATCATAGAAAATATTAGAAATTCATATCACATTCAACAACAAGAATCCTCTGATGTGAAATAAGAGATTTATGAAGAACCTTACCAACCCCTTGAACAGGAGCAAGATTTCTCCCATGATTCAACATAATACAACAAATATATAACTAGAAACGTGAATTATGAGGATGAAGCACCAGTAACCGCTCTCCAGTCTGATGAAGCTCTCCAAGATATTGTCCCTCTTGCACGAGATGAAGAGAATGTGGTAAGTCATTTTCCTTACCATTTTTTTGATGATACCTTGTTCTATGACTCAGAAAGTGAAGAAGAAATGGAACCCTTGGACAAGCTAGATCCCCTATATATCAAGACTGAAGATGTAGAGGCAGATCTTCCACTTGATGAAGCTATCCAAATACTTGAATCTCTTGCACAGGAATGACTAAGCAAGGTAAATTATTCCCCCTTCCAAGTTTTCAATGATTCTTTACCTTTTGATACAAAGAGTAGAAAAGTATTGGATGTTTTGACTCCTCCATGTTATGATACTGATACGGAGATAGCTGATTTTGACAAGTTCATACATGTTGGGAGATGTAGGTGGGATGCATTTAGTTATAATATGGATCCCATCTATGACATAAATATTCATATTCAAGTGTTTCCTTTGCAAATATCACAACAAGCTCTTGACCAGTGGAAACAGGGAGATGAGATTTTTATTGACTCTCCCCAAACAGCCAAGGTTGACCAAGTACAGTATTTTCCTGATGATTTTTGGTCTTATCTTGAGGCCTTTGTTGAGTACTCCTTCGAGAACTTAGATTTATACTATGAATAGACTATCAACCGCCACTATGCTCAGATTTTGATAGGAGTAAAAACATTGTTTGCCTAAAGAAGGATTCTCATGACCTTTTTCTCCAGCTAAGTGTTATTACTTTGCCTCGTTGTTTCATTGAAGGTATAGTTGGGAAGTATGTATTTTACATTGAGTTTCCTTTGAGGCAAACCTTAGAATGAAAGGGCTAGTTGAAAAATATGAGTTCAAGACTATCTTCTCAGTGTTTCAACCTTCCCTTGAGATCTTGCCAATCCTCTAATAAATCTTTGTCAATTCCTTCCAGAGCTCCAGAGTGCGAAGACGTCCCAGGTAGACAGTTTACCAAACCTCAGAGTTAGTGTTATGAACCTTGGACTTTTCATGACCCTTTCCGGAGGTGGATTGAGTGCTTTCCTCAGATATGGACTTGGCAGGATTTTATCCCTCCCACCTGCCTCCACGAGTTAGACTTTTAGATTTCTGATGATATGATATATAATCTAACTCATGACATTTTTGTGCTTGATTAATCACTATTTTGGCTTATGATGAAGCACAAAGGTAGGTATCGTGGGACATTACTGGATTGGCTACATTGGTTGTTTGACTACATCGAACATCCAGCCAACAGGTAAATAAAGGTAGGTACTTTTCTTTACATTCGCATGTTGATTGTTTTATTTTAGTATGTATATCTATATGTATGCTGGGGTGGAATTACCACTCCAATTTTGTTACTGATACTTCTATCGAGATTGATAAGGTCTGCAGGTTATGCCAGAGATGCTGAGGTTCTCATGCACTCTATGGTGAGCACATGTCCCCGAGTTGGAGCCAGATGTTATCCCCACTTTTTAGGGATAACTAGAAGATCTTGTCTTGATGCCCATAGGTTATAAACATGGAGTACTGAGAGTAGGA
>JASDQU010359709.1:0-11828 GCA_032191745.1 Picea mariana | reverse complement strand
ATATATATATATATATATATATATATATATATATATATATATATTTGGAAGAATGTATTACCGATGTTGCCCAAACATCAACAATTAGCACCAAGGAACTACTTCATTCCAAATATCAATATGTGGAAGTTTGATGGTAAAGATCCTATAAAATGGATATTCTATATGGATCAATAATTTGATATACACGAAGTGTCAAGCTTACAAAAGGTACCTATTGTATCCTTGTAATTAGAAAACGATCAATTTGTTTGGTATCAATGGCTTTGTGAAAGAAAAAACAATTCTATTATCTCTTGGTTCATTTTTATGGATGACTTGATATCACATTATGGAGATATTAAGATCAATACATTCTTTAGTGAATTGATAAATCTTTGAAAAAAAGGACAAGTTACATAACACATTCAACAATTCCAAAAGCCCAGTCTCAGGGTAAAGAACATTCCATAGGATAATTTATTAGATATATTTATGGGCACTTTAAAGGAAAACTTTCAACATGAGGTGCATCTCTTTGAATCTAAATTCCTAGAGAAAGCTTTCAGTATGGAAAGGAAAGTGGAAAACAAAAATATGGCTTTTAGAAGGGTGACCACTAACAACTATAGAGAGCACCATGCTCCCTCTCCTAACCCCACTCAATCGACAAAGTTGACAACTCAAAAAATGGATGAAAGAAGAGAAAATGGGCTATGTTTCAATTGTGATAGAAAGTACAATAAGGGGCATGAATGCGGTGAGAAGAAATTATTCTACATAGACCATGAAGAGGAAGAAGATCAAGAATTGGAACCACCACAAGATTTAGTTCTATAAGAGACTACTCCAATGGTATCTTGTCACTCCAATGGTATCTTGTCATGCATTGGCCAACATCAGTACTCCACAAACCCTAAAGATACAAGGATACATAAAAATTTAAAAGGTAACAATGTTGATTGATTCTGGTTGTACCCATAACTTCATCAATTACAAATTAGCAAAATATCTCAATTAGTTTGTATTTCCAGCACCAAAGTTTCAAGTAATGATTGCATAGGACGTACCATAATTTCTTCTAGGAACTGCCATATTATTAAGCTCAATATGGGGGATTATTTATTGTATAGTCCCACGATTTCTATCCAAATTGTTGGTGTTGATGTTGTATTAGGGGTCCAATGGTTGCAATAATAGGAACAATGGCCCTTAATTTTCAAGATCTTTTCATGATATTTTCCTTAGAAGAAGCAAATTTATCTTAGAGGTATCCAAGGGAAACACTCTTAAGTGATAAGCTCTAATAGCATGACAACATTACTCAACAAGGGACACTATGGTGTAATTGCACAATTGTGCTCACTATATGCTCATTCCTTTGCTCCAATGGATCTCCAAATGGTTATCAACAACTATTCTAAGGTATTTGGAGGATTCCTAAGGGCTTTCCACCAGCTTGAGATCATGATCATGTTATTCATTTGAAACCAAGAAATGTACCACCTAACATTAGGCCTTATAGGTATCCATATGAAAAAAGAGTGATATTGAGCATATGATCCAAGAAATGTTAGAGCTTGGCATCATTCAACCTATCCAAATTTATTTCTCTTCATCAATAGTGATGGTTACAAAGAAATATGGTTCATGGCGTATATGTCCAGATTATAGACAACTCAAAAAAATGATCTTCAAAGATAAGTTTCTTATTCCCGTCGTTGATGAATTATTATATGAATTACATGGAGAAAAAATATTTACTAAGTTGGATCTTCGTTCAGGATATCATCAAATCAGAATGAGGTACAAAGACATCCCCAAAATAGGCTTTAGAACACATGAAGGTCATTATGAGGTTTTGGTTATACCATTTAGAACTCATAATGCACCTTCAACATTTTGAATCTTGATGAATTCTATTTTCAAACACTTCCTTAGAAAATTTGTGTTAATATTTTTTGATGACATACTGATTTACAAAACATCGCACGAAGAGCATCTACAACATGTTGATAGAGTATTACAACTTTTGGAAGAGAAACAACTTTATGAAAATCCTTCCAAGTATGCCTTTGGGGTTCGAGAAGTGGAATATTTGGGTTATATTGTATCTCACTGTTGGGCTAAATATATGCACTATTAATTCCCACATTTAATTATCAACCGGTGCTCGTAAGCTTTGAGGTGCAGGCACAGGAAACACAGGATAAGAGCATAGGCTAACCTAATATAAAGTCGAAAAAACAATCTTCAAATCCACACTACATGAAATTAAAGTGCAAAGAATCCAAAGGTACATGAAAATAAAGCTAAGTGCAGGAAATAGAAGGAGATTTGAACTATGAAAGAATTGAGTTAAAGCAAAAGAAAAACAATGCAAAACCAAACTAGATTAAAAAGGCAATCAAGAAAATAAATGAAATCAAGCTTTAAATTCAGAGATTGTTCCTCAAGTGAGTACACCAAACGTAAAGAAACAAGGGTTGGAAGACAATGGAGAATAACAAATAATGAATATATACCTTATGACAAACATTTAGTTAAGCACACAATGAATGAGGAAATTATGCTTGTTTGTGTTTTGCTCTTAAAGGGACTGTGTAAATAATAATATCCTTTAAAACCATCAGCTCTTTTAAAAACAGAAAATCATGACAAAAAGAGAAAATTGAAATGAAATGAAGAGTGGTTTATCCTGCATGTATTTAAATGATTATTTTAATAACATAAATCTACACGGGAAATAATGAAGAAAGATGAATTAAATCTATAATCGGTCTCATATGAATTCAAATCTGGTTGGACACAATGATTTACATAAGTTAAGTGTTTTATTATTGGGAAAGTGCATATGGAATGGAAGTGAACTATCTTTATAATCAGTCAAGCATACAAATGGTTTCAATGAAGGAGCAATGATTTGATTTAAGAGCCAAATGGGAATGCAAGAGAATAAATCTGTTTTAGATTTTTTTTATGAATGAATAGAAATAATACATAACACTTGATGCAAGTAGATGAATCCTCTTCTCTTTAATTGTGTATAATCTCTACTTAACAACGTTGGAAATGAGTTAATGAAGGCAACTTGTAGGCAACGATCCAACACATAATAAAATGTGAATACAATATCTAGGGCATAGGTTTGAGACTCTAAATGGAAAGAAACAAGAGATATAGAGTATGGTCGAAGAAATATAAGAATTATGTGCACAATCAAAGGAACAATGAAATTTGAGTTTATTATCATCAATCTAATGCAAAAGAATACATGAAACTAACAATTGAACTCAATATGAATTGCAAATGAAACACATGGATTGAAACACCACACTTACAATTTAATCTATAAAAACAAAATGAAAGAAGCATGATGTTATCAGAATGAGGGGCCCTTCCCACACCTGTTAAACTTGAATGAAGACAATAAAATCAAGATGTAAGAATGAACAGTGAATTCTCCATTTTGATCAAAGACAATGTTTACAAAGTCAACGCTCTCATGCTTGTTCTTCACAAATAATCAGTTACAAGGATGATAATGATAATGAAGGACCCTCCTCATCCCTATGAGGATTTTATTTATACATGAAATCCAAAGGGATATGATAGAACCGAATCCCCCAAACTCAGATTTTGGTTAAAACCAATTTTACAAATTTTTGAGCAAAATCACAAAAAACTGAGTTTTATTGTAATTTGGGTAGATTCAAGTTAGGGATCCACCCATATCTTCCAATATAATTCTAATTTTGAAAAAATTCCCTTCTCCTACTCAATTTTGCATATTTAAGACAAAACCCATATCTTAGAATTTATGGATTTGATGCCATTTGCACGGAAATCGAGGCACAAGTTGGCAATTTGAGATTTTTGCTAATTTTTACAAAATCATTCCCCCTAAGATAGAGGTCCACACGTGTGATATGGGTGAATTATACCCCACATTTCCGCATGTAAATGTCTCTCTGGACAAAACTCATGTCCCCAATTACCTCTAGAAGCTTTCCAAAATTTCGAATTATTTCTAGTACCAGACTGTTGTTGATGTTGATATTGGATGACCTGGAGCATTCTAGTACTGGATGGTTTCTAGAACATTCTTGTACTATATGTGTTGAATTGTGAGTACCAAATGATATGGAGTGTGAGTACCGGATGACATGGAGTGTGGGTACCAGACGACATGGAGTGTGAGTACTGGATGACTTGTAGAACCTTCTGGTACCAGATGACTTGGAGTATCAGACGAGCACAGTATTGGTACCAGATGATCTGAGTACTAGATGACATGGAGTATGGGTACCGGATGACATGGAGTGCAGGTACCATATGAATGTGCAGGTATCGGTTGACTGTAGAACCTTCTGGTACCAGATGACTTGGAGTACTAGATGAGTGCAGTATTGGTACCAGACGAGCTGAGTACTTGATGACATGGAGTATGGGTACCAGATGACTGTGCAGGTACTGGTTGACTGTAGAACCTTCTTGTACCATATGACTTGGAGTACTGGATGAGCACAGTATTGGTACCATACAAGCCGGTACTGAATGACATGGAGTACCGGACAAGCTGGTACTGGATGACATGGAGTGTGGGTACCGGATGACATGGAGCGTGGGTACCAGATGATTGCAATGTGGGTACCAGAACAAGAAATGTATAGGTACCAGAACATGGACAATGCATATACCAAAACTTGAACAGTACAAAACATGTTTCTTGGACATAGAAACATAAGATTAAGCCATCATCGACAAAACTATTGTATAATCATCCTTTTAATCACTAAAAATATGGAAAATTATGTATTAACCACATATGATGAATAAAAAGAGATAATGGAGGTTTATGGTGTAATTAGAGATACATTATTGATTAAATGCAGGGAGAAGGTGTAATGATGAGTGTGTTTGTATGGCAGAAAGTATGGCAAAATTGGAGCTCAACACACCCCCAAACCCAAGGATTTGCATGTCCTCATGCAAACAAGGTGAAGAACTTATGATACTCTACTTATAGATTTATGTGACATTGTTTATGTTGTGTAGGTGTTAGTTCTTGTGGAATGACACTTTGGAAACTATCACGGAATAAAAAAACAAAATTATCATAAAAATGGAGGACAAGCAGTGGATGGGGTATCAGAGTGATGGTGAATGGTGTGCATGTGGAGAATATTTTATAAAATGATGGTAATAGTGGTCGTATGAACTTGGACACATTTACACTCTATATCTTACATCAATTTTAAGACCAATATTTACTTTGTGGTTCTTTTCTTGGATAAGCAACAATGATTTCATCCTCTTTGAGATGGTTTAAGAAAGCTTTATGATATACAAAGAGAAGACACTATAGATGTTGCTTTGTATTTGTATACAACATATTTCCTTTTCATTACTTGATCTTATCATCAGAGTATATTGTTCATTTTGAAAAGTGTAGTGAAGATGGAAGGTTTACTGACTAGTTGTGATAATTCATAGTGGAGTGTGGAGTGGGTAATAGTGGTTATGCATCATGTTTTCCAAGTTATTAGTAAATTAAAAGTATTTGTACCAGTTTTACCTCAAGTTACCCTTGCTTTGAATTCTAATGCATGTTGAAGTGTAAACTATGCAGAATAGGACAAAATGTCTGCAAAATCATGATGTAGACTGCTTAAATTTGAAGATGAAGTGGAGCAAGTCTAAGAATTGATGGATATCTAGGAGAGAGCGTTGATGAATGTTGATCTACTGAGATTCCTTATGTCTCTCTCTCCCCCATGCCTGCTGGTTTGCATGCCCTCATGCAAACTCTTATTAGCATACACAATTGTTGCAAGTTGAAAGAGGACTATGTGCAAACGATGCATGTTGACTGAAGGAGGGAAATGAAGTATGCGAGAGATAAATGCTGCTGAAAATATCCTGCAAAAAGTACCCTCAAAAAATATTTAAATTTCTGTATTGTTGGTACATGAACCTACTGGTTTTTGTACCAGCAGTACCATAACATAAAAATCTAAAAGAACTTAAACCAATACTGTTATTATGAGAGAAGAAATATACATTGATTTCATGCTTAAATAAATAACCAAAACTTAAACTTTATTCATGCTTACAAATTTGGAAATGAAATTTATTTTAAAATATTACAAGCATAAAGGAAATTCCTAAATTACTTATTACATACGATTTCATCAATCATTAACAGTTGAATGCTCAAGAAACCATATTAATTATGATGGGGGATTTTTCCTCTCATCCTTGAACAATAAAACACGAGGATAGAAGTGGTCTTTAATAAATGAGAAACCAATAGGAAATCAATCATCTCTGTTTAATTTATCAGATAATTTCCGTCATTCAAGTGATATTGATAAAGTTCGCATTTGAGTTTATTAGACTCCTATACTTATGGGTCCCACCTTTAGGACAATGACATCCTGGGTATGAATGACGGGGTCTTAAGACCATCTTACAGACATTCTCAAATGGAAATTAGATGAGGTTCATTAGCCTTTTGTTCAACCATGCATTCTTCTTCTTAACGATTTATACAAGTATATTGTTCATACAGAAAAATATAGATTAGGCATAATGAAAGACATCAAAATTAGAATCCATTGCTAGCAAGCATGTTCAGTACTTTGATTGGTAATTTTGACATCTAAGAAATATCCTTCCTAGGCAGAATGCCCCATTGCCCACAAACTTGTTCAGTACCTTGATGGGTTTTTCTAGTTATACCACAGGCCGGTACCCGCTGCCAACGGACCTGTTCAGTGTCTTGACGAGTTAGCCTCTTACACCCATTTTCCATCAAAGGCTCTTGTCCCAATATTTACCCTTAAGATAAAATTTATAGATTGCTTTCGAATGGGTGAATGGGGAAGCATCTTTGAAAACCTTTTTACAAGATTGGATGGTATTGAGTTGGAAGATATTTTATAGATTGCCCATAAAATATTGTTCGTATGAAAAATAGACTTATGTATCGAGATTAGTCGAAAGACATATCAGGGTCAAACTTACCTAATGTGTGGTTGATGAGGCCATGAGAGAATGACCTAAAGGTGCCTCTAGTCCCCAAGTTCATCTTCTCCATATAAGATTGTGTTCCCTCACAAGTAGAAGTTTCATTGACTCTCTTGCTACTATTTGATAAGAATGCTTGAATAACAAGTTCTGATATGAAACTAGGATGTACGAGTTACCTATGGGCATCATTATGAAGACCTTAAATATTTTGTAAATCCCCATAATATTTTAAAGATTAGGCTTATGAGCAACTGTTATTATTAATAGTTAGAAATATGCATGTAATAATAAGAAGAAATATCTTAATTTGTTTTGGTTTTTGATGTTAGATCACCAATATTATCTTCATCTCATTTTATTTATTTGAAAAGAAACATGAAAGATGTTGGATTTATTTAGAACTAGGTTAACTAACATGCAACTTTTACTCTATCCTATCTAAGAACAAGAAATTAAATGTCACGTGTAAGAATATTTCCAATGTAACTATGTGCGTAACAGGTGTAGAAATACATTCATACTCGGGCTTGAAAGATAATATTTAATGTATACCAGAGTACAAAGAACCAACTGCTTTGGTGATGATGTGAATAGTTGTTGAAGAAGAGAGTGGTGGTTCAATCTGGTTGTCATCTGGAACCAATGTTCGATATAGTCATGATGTTCTTGGTTCACTTGTTTGTTTAGACCACTCTGCATGTCTCCCTCTATCATGCCTTGCAGATTGTTTTTTTTCAAATGACTAGTCTCATTAGTGCATAGAGGTTCTTCAGAAAGGCATATCATGAATTCCTTGATCTCAGGTTCTAGTGGTGGCTCTCCATCGAATGTGGTCCATGATTCTTTAGTCTCTCCTATAGGTTGGAAATAATGATTACAAAATGATTTTAGATATTCTTGTGGATGCAATTCGTAGAACTCTTCTTCTTCTATCACTTCCAGAGAGGCAGATAGGTTCTTGCCTATTGTCAATATTTTCTCTTCCTGAGAGGCAGAGATCCCAACTATTGCTAGGATTTGAGAAAGTTCTTCCAAACTCTTGATCATCTTTGAGTTCTTGTTGTTGGTTCATAGGTCTTGTTTCACACATGGATTAGTGTAGAGGGGAGTTCTTACAATGTCCATTTTTTTTTTTAACCCTAAAGAAATAAAAAGAAGCAAACTAAAAGCAAATGCAAGCAAACCAATTATATAATCGAAGTGCCACTGTGCTACTAGGACCCTGTTGTCACCAAGTTATCTATTCACACAAGTTAGCTTCTCTTCTCATATAAATAAAAAATGGCTTATGATAATAAAACACAAATTGTAACTACTGAAAGGAAGAGGACAACCCAACTTTTGAGTAACCCCACTAAAGTGGATGCATGGGATCTTCCCTCATGTCTTACCATCTTCTCTCCGGCCTTAGGTCGTCCTTAAAAGCATAACACACTTGCATGAAAATAAACACACTTGCATGAAAAGAAACACAATTGCATGAAATGAACAATCAAGGCTTTGCAGAAATAAAAACAACCTACCTATGCTTTAATCCCTTTAGAACCTCCTCGACAACGACGCCAAAATGTTGGGCTAAATATATGCACTATTAATTCCCACATTTAATTATCAACCGGGGCTCATAAGCTTCGAGGTGCAGGGGCATGAAACACAAGATAAGAGCATAGACTAACCTAATCTAAAGTCGACAAAACAATATTCAAACCCACACTGCAGAAAATTAAAGTGCAAAGAATCCAAAGGTACATGAAAAAAAATCCAAGTGCAGGAAATAGAAGGAGATTTGAACTATGAAAGAATTGAGTCAAAGAAAAAGAAAAACAATGCAAAACCAAACTAGATTAAAAAGGCAATCAAGACAATAAATGAAATCAAGCTTTAAATTCAGAGACTGTTCCTCAAGTGAGTACACCAAACGTAAAGAAACAAGGGTTGGAAGACAATGGATAATAAAAAGTAGTGAATATATACCTTATGACAAACACTTAGTTAAGCACACAATGAATGAGAAAATTATGCTTATTTGTGTTCTGCTCTTAAAGGGATTGTGTAAATAATAATATCCTTTAAAACCATCAACTCTTTTAAAAATAGAAAATCATGAAAAAGAGAGAACATTGAAATGAAATGAAGAGTGGTTTAGCCCACGTGTATTTAAATGATTATTTTAAGAACATAAATCTACACGAGAAATAATGAAGTAAGATGAATTAACTCTGCAATCGGTCTCATATGTATTCAAATCTGGTTGGACACAATAATTTATAGAAGTTAAGTGTTTTATTAATGGGCAAGTGCATTTGGAATGGAAGTGAACTATCTTTATAATCAATCAAGAATACAAATGATTTCGATGAAGGAGCAATGATGTGATTTAAGATCCAAATGGGAATGCAAGAGAATAAATCTGTTTTAGATTTTTTTTTTTATGAATGAAAAGAAACAATACATAACACTTGATGCATGTAGATAAATCCTCTCCTCTTTAACTGTGTATAATCTCTTCTTCACAACATTGGAAATGAGTTAATGAAGGCAACTTGTAGGCAACAATCCAACACATAATAAAATGTGAATACAATATCTAGGGTAGAGGTTTGAGACTGGAAATGGAAATAAACAAGCGATGCAAAGTATGGTCGAAGAAATATAAGAATTATGTGCACAATCAAAGGAACAATGAACTATGAGTTTATTATCATCAATCTAATGCAAAAGAATAGATGAAAATAACAATTGAATTGAATATGAATTGAAAATGAAACACATGGATTGAAACAACACACTTATAATTTAATCTATAAAAGAAAAATGAAAGAAGCAGGATGTTACCAGAATGAGGGGCCCTTCCCACACTGGTTAACCCTGCTTGAATACAATCAAATTAAGTTGTAAGAATGCACAGTGAATCGACAATAGTCAATTCTCCATTTTGATAAAAGAATATGTTTACAAAATCAGCTCTCTCATGCTTGTTCTTCGCAAATAATCAATTACAAAGGATGATAATGATAATGAAGGCCCCTCCTCATCCCTATGAGGCTCTTATTTATACATGAAATCCAAAGTGATATGATAGAACCAAATCCCCCAAACTCAGATTTTGGTTAAAACCAATTTTACAAATTTTTGAGCAAAATCATAAAAATCTGGGTTTTATTGTAATTTGGGCAGATTTGAGTTAGGGACCCACCCATAGCTTCCAATATAATTCTTATTTTTAAAAAATTCTTGCATATTACTGAATTTTGCATATTTTAGAAAAAACCCATACCTTAGAATTTCTAGATCTGATGCCATCTCCACAAAAATCGAGGCACAAGTTGTCAGTTTGAGATTTTTGCTAATTTTTGCAGAATCATTCCCCCTAATATGGAGGCCCACATGCATGATATGGGTGAATTCTGTCATACGTGGTCACATGTAAATGTTGCTCTAGAAAAAACCCATGTCCCTGATTTTCCTCTAGAAGCTTTCCAAAATTTCGAATTATTTCTAGTACTGGACTGTTGTTGATGCTGGTACCAGATGACCTGGAGCATTCTGGTACTGGATGTTTTCTGGAACATTCTAGCACTGTATGTGTTGAATTGTGAGTTTTGATGATATGGAGTGTGAGTATCGGATAACATGAAGTGTGGGTACTAGATGACATGGAGTGTGAGTACTGAATGACTTGTAGAACCTTCTGGTACCAGATGACTTGGAGTACCGGATGAGCGCAATATTGGTACTAGATGAACTGATTATTGGATGACTTGGAGTATGGGTACCCAATGACATGGAGTGTGGGTACCAAATGACTGTGTAGGTACCGGTTGAATGTAGAACCTTCTGGTACCAGATGACTTGGAGTACCGAATGAGCGCAGTATTGGTATCGGACGAGATGAGTACTTGATGACATGGAGTGTGGGTACCATATGGCATGGAGTTTGGTTACTGGATGACTGTGCATGTATCGATTAATTGTAGAACCTTCTGGTATCAGAATACTTGGAGTATTGGATGAGCACAGTATTGGTACCAGACGAGTTGGTACTGGATGACATGGAGTACTGGATGAGTGCAGTATTGGTACCAAACAAGATGGTACTGGATGACATGGAGTATGGGTACCAGATGACTGCAATGCAGGTACCAAAACAGGAACAATATAGGTACTGGAACATGGACAATGCATATACTGAAACCTGAATAGTACAAAACATGTTGCTTGGACATAGAAACATAGGATTAAGCCATCATCGACAAAACTATTGTATAATCATCCTTTTAATCACTAAAAATATGGAAAATTATGTATTAACCACATAGGATGAATAACAAGAGATAATGGAGGTTTATGGTGTAATTAGTGATATATTATTGACGAAATGCAGGGAGAAGGTGTAATGATGAGTGTATTTGTATGGTGGAAAGTATGACAAAACTGGAGCTCAACACTCATGAAATTATAAACATGGACCCTAACAAAATTAAAGCTACGAGGGAATGACCAGTTCCCAAAACCTTGAATAAACTTAAAGGATTTTTAGGATTGATAGGGTATTATCGCAAGTTTTTCAAGAACTATGGTCAAATAGAAGCACCTATAACAACATTATTAATGAAGGAATTAGTTTCTTGGACTCAAGAAGCAACCAAATATTTTGAAAAACTTAAGGAGGCTATGTGTACAACTCCTATCCTAGCCAAACTTAACTTCACAAAAAAAAATATTGTGGAGTGTGATACCTCAAGACATGGAATTGGTGCAGTTTTAATGCAAGAAGGAAGCCCCCTTTTCTTTGAAAGCATCCAACTTAAAAA
>JASDQU010359704.1:0-11868 GCA_032191745.1 Picea mariana | reverse complement strand
AAAAGTCCACAGTGTCTCAGATGTAGAAGCAAAACCCCAAGACCTTGAGCTCTGATACCATATGTTAAGAACCAAACATCAATATAGCATAGAAAAACCTCAAGAAAAGTACTCAATGCCTTGAAAAGAGATAATTTCAGATAATAAGCCTCTTCGAGGGGGCAACCTCCTTTTACCCCACTTAAATGTTCAAGTACAATATGATTCAAAATGAAAATGTCTCCTTGGTATATATATAGGAGACTAGGAGGTATAATGGCTTAAAGCCGACATAATTAAAATAACATTACTAATCTAAATTACAACTAATGGCCTAAAGCCGACATAAATAAAATAGCATTACTAATCTAATATGCCCCAATTAAGAGGTAATGAGCCAATATTATGGCTTAACAACACAAGTCATTGTGAACAAGCTGCAAGGGGGTCGAGGCATGCCAAGAGGCTTGTTTGTCAAAACTGTCTTGATGATGTTTGCTGAGAACACGTACGACACAAAAACCATCTCTACAAGAAACAAGAGGAATACTAGTCACCATTTGTTGATTACATAGTTGTTGAAATGAGAAATGGTTTAGATGACCAAACCACTCATGCTAAAGTTTTATCAAGTCATCGCTATGAGAAAAAAAAATAATGGAAAATATAATGAAACAAGGTTGTCAAACTTGTACAACCTGGTAATATCATCAAAAATTTTAGTTGTGAGAACATGCTTATTATCTTTTAGATCCTTGATTACATCTTGGTGAGGTGAAAACTCTATGGTTTTACCTTCACCTAAATGAGTGATTTGATATATTGATAGAAGGTTGCAGGAAATACTTGGAATACATAATACATCATTGAAATGACCATTATCTACCTGAACTATTCCAACCCTTATATCACTAAGAGATCTGTCATCACCAACAAATAATTTCTTGGTGCTGCATTCATCTAGAGTAGAAAATATGGCTTTATCCTTAGCCATCTGATAAGACTCTCCTAAATATGTAAGCCACTCATCATAAGAAGTATAAGTTGCATTGAAGGAGAAACTAAAAGAAGAAAGTGCATGTCCATGAGAATAATAAGAAGAAGAATCAATACTGATTTTTTGCTTCATCATCTTTGCTTATAAATCTTCCATCTTATTAAAACATTTGGACTCTTCATGACCATATTTCCCACAAAATTTTCAATGTTTTTTTAGTCTTCTTATTTTTAGATTTTTCTCCTTTGTCACCATTAGGAGTAGAAGCTAGATGAGAGGGTTTGGGACCCTTGTTTTTTTTGTTATTGTGGTGAGGATGTTGCTTTTTGGGATTCTTGGATTTATATTTGTGTTGGGCCACTAAGGCTTTGTTGGATTTCATTGTAGTGCTAATAGTCCAAGTTGCAGAAGCTTATCTTTCTCTCGAATCGGAGCATCACAAAAGGACTCATGAGATGGTTTTTTATTCTCTCTCCCTAGAGATTTTCTAGTGGTATAAAAGGTATATACAAAATCAAAATATGCACTATGAAGCTTAGAAAGAATAACATATATGCACAGATCTTCTAGAAGGTCTATTTTTCATTCTATACATAAAATTCTAAGTGTTTTAAACTTAGATAAGTAATCTTCAATGCAAGGAAAATCATTTAGACTTAAGGTCATTAACTAATTCTTCAACTAGTGGGATTGAATAATATTTTGTTTACCAAACACATCTTCAAGATTTTCCCAAGCATCATTAGGGCCATCGATTCCTTTAAGGTAAAACCTTAAATCAAGAGAGATGGACATTCTGATCATTCCACATGTTTCATATTTATTATTTTCCCATTTTACTTTCTTTTCATCATTAATGGTTTCTAGTTCCTTCCCCAAGGTGATCTGGTACAATCCTTTACTTCTTAATACATCCTCCATATGGGATTTCCATGAGAAGTAGTTGGTACTAGTAATCAAAATATCACTAGGTGACTCCATATCAAAATTTGAAGAAAAAGATAAAAATTATGGCCTGGATGGAGATATCTTGAAAAAATAGGTTGTTTAAAAAAAAGGCACTGAAAACGGACTTCGGATGTGAAATTTATTCCCTTTTGAAAAAATACATAGATGGTAACCGAGGAGCCACATGGCAAGTAGAAGTTGGTCCATGTGGTAACGATCCTCCTAACTATGCATATAATCTCACTTTTAAATAAGTTACTTATGAAGTGACCCACTTTTATAAAATAAGTGGGAATCACTTTCACAATGAATTTACTTTATAAATGAAAGTGGCATGCAAAATAAATAACTTAAAATAAAATATTAAAGTTACTTATAGTGATTCACTTTTGTAATTTAAGTGAAATACACTTTACATTAGATGAATGAACTTTAAAAAAAAAAGTAACTAAAAAGAGACTTGAACTCAAGACCTCTTACTTAATAAAGAACCTTTTAACCAAGTGAGCTAATGAAAAATATATTATACTGTTAAGAAAGAGGATTGTGGTTGTTGTTGTTGTTGTTGAAGATGGCCTTGGAGAGCGTGCTCATAAAAATATATTTTCACGCAAGAAATTTTTTTCACTTCTCGATGGAAACAAGGGTTAGATATTTGTTATCTTATTTAGAAAAAAAAATTCCCTCTATTTTTTATTTACTGAGATCACACAAAGAAAATGACAAAGAACATATGTAGACAAGAAAACCCTTTCTGATCTATTTATGATTTTCTCAGATCGCACATAGTGAAAGAAAAAGAGCATACATAAATTGAAAAGAATAAAAACTCAAAAATAAAAAAACCAAAATAAAACCGAAATATTATCTCTGTAAAAAATTTAAAAGGGTGTATTTAGGGTTTATACCTCTAGATCTGGACGAAGTGGATGTATGTTGGGAAAATGGAAACCTTTTCAAGTGAAATGAAGGGTGTTCCTAACTGAAACAAATACTCTAGATGCAATGGAACAATCCTCTTAACCTAAAAATTTATGGAAATGGAAGAAACCATAGATGCAACAACACGGCTTCACGATCTCGATCTACAACGGGAACAATTCTTCAAATGTGCTCTGATACCATGTTCGACAAAAAAAGTATTCCAACAAAGGATTAACACCATCAATAATTACTCACACAACCAGATCACATATCAACACACTGATTTTTTGATGTGGTAAAACCCCTACGGGGGAACATCCACAACCCCAACCAATGTGATCACTTGGAGAAATTTATTAATGCAAAAGAAAAATATTACAGAGATATTTACAAGAGAGTTTATCATAATCAATCATCTAAAAATGACCTTCGATGCTCTTTAAATAGAGATCATGGACCAATCATGTGTTAATCCATGAATCAATGTATCCATTAAGATAAAGGAGAATATAATTTGTTAGATCACTTTATGTCAGGAACATATCGTAAGCATTGGATTACCTAACTGCAAATGCATGCTAATGCATACTAACTAAACACACTAAGAAACACACTTTTACCTAAAGACAAATTGGACCAATTTGATCTTAACTAACTCCTAAGTGTCTAAATATCTTAACATTGATGCGATAGACATCATTGTGAACCAACTCCAGTAGGTTCTGTGCTCGCCATGCTTTGCCAGAGTCAAATGGTACCCAATGATGCTTTCCATGAACACATCCTTTATATATTCCTTCACAAGAAACAAATTAGGTAAACCAACAACAATGTTCTGAGTTTCCATCGAGTACAGACTTAAAAAATTTAGGTGTTTGATTCATTCATTCCAAGTTTGAATTTTCTCATCAGTGTGAGAAACAATAGCATTCGTTTCACTATCGAGACGATTTGTGTCACATAATTTATATAGACTATCCTTCGAGTTGAGAAACCCTTTAGAGATAATTGACTTACCTTTCTTTGAATTACGAACATAGAACCAATGTGGCCAAAATTACACAATATTACTTTTTTGTGTTAACTGAGAATTAAACAATATATTGGCACTAAGGTTTGGCACATGATAAAATGTCAACATTTCTCACATGTTGACATGTAACATCACCTTAAACAACAATATCCAGATAAAAATCATTAGCAACATAAATCCTTCTCTCCTTGGTGTCATTCAAGGACGTGAACAAGGAGGCATCCTTAGCCATATGATGAATGCACCCAGATTCAACTACCCATTCATTCTATGAAGAATGAGACAACAAGGATTGAGAAGTTTGTTGACGAGCGAAATCGACCGTCCATCAACTGAGAGGGTGGAACCGGTCCGGGGTTGTCTAATAACCCAAGCCATTTGGGATGAACCACCCTGATGGGTTTAGTGGCTCCGTTAGCCGATCTAAGGTCCTAAGAAAAAAAATAAAAATCTAAACTAACTAATCTAACTAAAACTAAATAAAACAAACTAATAAAACTAATCTAACTAAAACTAAATAAAACAAACTAATAAAACTAATCTAACTAAAACTAACTAAACTAAAACTAATTATTAAAATAAACTAAACTAATCTAACTAACTATATATATACAATATACTAATTACTACTATACTAACTCTAACTAATTAACTAACTAACTACTAACTGAAATATAACTTATTCACAAAATGTACAGTAATCTACAATGTACATATTTAAATAAAACCTGAAAAAACTCATTGATATTCTGTCCTAAGATAGCAAGAGATATTTTTGACGATTTTATAATTTTATAAACAAGAAATAAAACATAAAACTAACTAAACTAAACTACTAATACACTAATTCTAATTACTAATCTAAACTAAAACATATATTTAACTAAGATACTAATAAATATACTCAAACAAATAAATGACAAGCTGACCTGGAAACGCTCCAGGTTTGTCCTATGTATGATGAATTTTTAGCAGATCGGAGGAAGGAAACTCGCACCGAATAATCCAAAAGCTTCTTGTAAACGATAGCTACAATGCTCTTCAAGTGTGTTTGTAGGACAAACAAGACATAAAAATCACAACAATCATATAATTTATAAATCTTAACAATTAGGTAAACCTGTATGCAAAGACTTATACAAAATAATTCAATTGATGAAGAAGAAAAATCTGTCATTCATAAACTGAATCCAGTAATTGCTGTGTTTTTAAATTAGTGAAAGAAATCAGGCATGTATCACATTGATTCAATCATATCATTTTGCAAAAGACTATGATAGCTAAAGTAGTCACTAATCAGGTGCAAATAGATAAGCATAAACATGAAACAAAAGATTGATATTATGAAAAGAAAAAGATGTAGTAGAACATCAACTTTTGTCCCAGTTTGTATTAAAAATCCATAGCCTGGTTCTCCCACAAGTGAGGATGATCCTTATTACAAAAAATAATAAGTATTTATAAGTTTTTCCACAGGGTAAAACCTCCCTGTAGAAGTTATAAAACTGTTTACATAAAATCTGGGAAGATATCCCAAGTTCAACTAAACTAGGAAACTAAAATAAAAGTTAAAACATCAAAATATCCTCTAAACTGTTTATCAAATCCCAATAAATTCGAATTCACCTGAAAAGGACCAAAAATGAACAAGTTAGAGAGATGTTTTATTAATAAAACAATAAAAATCTAATTCTATAGACTAGCTACAGAATCATGCGATTATGTAGCTAGTCTAAATAAGATACAAAATCAGCATTGAGATTAATTCAAATCTTTTTAAAGGATTAAATTTAATCATCTTCCAAGAACTATTTGAAAACGAATCGTTTAGTTTGAAATTATTATACCATTCGAGATCAAATAGGATCCACATCAATTAAGTGACTACAGAGATAGGCATACTCTATTTTTTTTTTGTTACCACACAATCGGGTCAACAGAACCATAATCGAACAACAATGCAATCGTTTCACAACGGATCGAATTCAATAGTTGTGAAATCGTTTTGATATCAATGGAAACGATTATAATCAAACAAATCGTAAGCAATTCATTATACTTGTCTTGTCAATAGGAGAAATAATCGAATCGAATAGGATCATTTTCAAATCATGACAATTGTATAGAAAACGATTTAGGCTGTGAGCGAATTCAAACCATAACTGACTCGTAACTGTCCACCAAAAAAAATTGTAACAGGATCAATCAAACAGAGTTCGTAATAGATATCGATCATTTGTCATTGCACAGTGAGCAAACAAGATCGATTTTCCTTGACCAAAATCGTTCCATTCAAACGGATTATAACCGGGTTTGACCAATTCGTTTTACAAATTTAAAATCAAACAGAGCAACAATTACAATCGGAATCCAACTCATCAAATAATCTTGCCAACTCAAGAATAAGAGGGAATAGAACAGAAAAGATTTTAACACAGTCATTACGAATCAAAATCGTTCCATGATTCGGGCGTGCATGCACATGCTTAAATGAGCATGTTGTTTTTATAAAAACAGAGTCGTTGAAAATTATATGACAGAGCATATCGTTTACCAACCATAGCATATGGATCATAATGAAATCAAATCCAAACGAATCACATTGTAAATTGATCATGAAAAACTTCCTGTTGGGAGTGGACACAAAATGAATTGAATTGAAAATGAACCAACAATTTTGTTAACTCCATCAGGAAGATAACCAAATCAAATCCAAATGAAGACCACTTAAATCCAATAAAAATCTATCGATAGCTATTCTGGGAATGACAAATCATATATCAAATCGAAATTTCTTTTTAATCAAAGCAAAACTATATATACATTATAACAGAGCCATTTCAAAATGCAAACAGAGATATTCGAAAATAGAATTCAAATCAACCTATTCAGTCACAAAACTAAAACGATATTAAAATCCATACTTGTATGGCGACGAGACAGCTGGATCATGCCAATTTAGAGTTAATAACTAGTGTAGCTAATTCAATGTTTTTGAAAAGGATAGAGCCTATTGTCTTCTGTTTCTTATCAGCTGCTTGGAGTTGGTCTTTTTGATTGGTCAATAATGCAACTTGGCTTTCCAGCGACTGGATTTTTGATTGGAGTATGGGAACATCAATGTAATAACGTTCCAACCATAAATCGCACTGGTCACAGGGCGACTGCATGGGTTTTGAGAGAGCAGGCGAGGGTTTGATCACATGACTGAGGGTTTTGTTAGGTAACTTAATACCAGGGTAGCTAGGATCATCTCTTAGGCAGGGAGGAAGATTTGTCATGAAATTGTAAGGTGGCTCGGGGCATAAACCCTGCGAGTAAGGATACTCGCTGGCTAGAAAACACTCTATGTCAGAATCGAAATCCTCACTTAGGATGATAGGGTCTCGTTCAAATGAAGGTTTAGGCTTGTTCCTTGCCATTATCGAAATGAGTCGGGCATTCCTCTTCCCTTTGGCATTAGCAGTAGGGTTTGCCTTGGGATTTTTACTCGTAGGCTTCTTAATAGCCTCAGAATTATCATTTCCAATGTCTGGTAAGTCAATAGGAGGGTCGGTCGAGGGTTTAGGCAGTAGGACATGTAAGGGTACAGGCGGCTCGGCCTTGGTTTCAATTACCACAGGCTTGTCGACCGGGACAGGGTCTGTGTCCTCAAAGCCATTACGAGTGACGAAAGCTCTCCAGCTATCACCATGCAAACTCAAATGATAATCAATGATGAGCTTAATGAGTCCATGGTGGAACAGGCTGCTATCAGCCTTCTGCCTTTTAAATTTTTTCGACATTTTATATAAGATGCATTGAAAGTAGAAAGGCATGTTTAAAGGATACCCTATAAAAATCATCAGCAAACGCAGGTGGTAGAGAAACACGAGCCCGTATTGACCTTCACAGGTCACGAACTGCTTGACTAGCATTAAAAGGTCATGCCATCGTGGTTTGAGCATAGATATGGGCATACCTCTGTCACACGAGGTGAATTTGCGTGAGAGGAACAACAGTGTCCATAGCACCTCCTCGACCTTACAATTCTTGAACCAACGTTGTCCCGAGGATGGTAACCCTGTAGCAGAGCTGATAAACTTTTCATCGATCTCCAACTGTATATCGCCCACCTTGGCTCTACAGCCATCGAAAGTCATGGAAAATTGTTGTTCTACACAGAGGTTAAAACCCTCAGATCATTGCACAAAGGTGAGCCATTCGTTTTCCTCCAATTATTTGCGGGCATTGTCAAACATTAATAGAGACTGGTTGCCGTTTGGCTCAATTCGCACAGTTGGTGCCATGGAGCCGAGCACATGGTAAGACGAGGGTTTGGATCACAACCACACAGGAGTAGAGCTACCCGAGCTAACAGAGGTAAGCGGGGAATAAGGGATAGGCATAAATGCCAGGATGCGAAGGTGGTGGAGTTATTCACTGTCCATGCATAACAATTATTGCCACAATACAACTGTCGATTTATATAGTAGTTCAACCCATTATAGCATAGTTCAACAATTATGAGAATTAGCTGACCAATAAAACACATAGTGAGTGTATAAACCAACGCGCCAAATCAACGTTATGCCAAAGTTTTTAACCATTAATATTCAAATTAAAACCAATACCAAACTCAACTATGCACCAATGCATCAGCTCATATAATCAATAGTTTAACCAATGTGCCAATGGATACATATAACTAACCAACCAATAGTTATGAAAACATAGTCATAGGCATCATATTAAAGATATATATGAAAGATTTAACCAAACACCCATGTATCTTATGAAACCAAAGGTCAAATATTTCAAGCAACATATAAATCCATATGTCAATGCATTACAAACTCAGTGAAACCAAGTCAAAATCAATCGAAGTATGAGTACCGATCAAAGGATGCTGCTAGCTGCATAACGATAAGTGAAATGTAAGTGTAGATAGGCATACTGACAAGAAAGATAACGACAGTTCGAATAGAGATTTCAATGTGACTTTGAAAGACTAATGTTTTCACACTTACAGTCGTGAAAACAATATGAAAATAAGTGCATGAAAAGGCGCAAAGAATAAAAGTGTCGTTTATTTGAAAAATTGCGACGAAAAATTTGATGTTTGCAAAACATTGGTGTAGGCAGCGTATAAGACAATGGAAGAAGTGAATTGGCTGCCAACAATGGCGACACACTGGAAGAAGCAGTTATCTATGTCAAAAGAAACGAATTCAGATTAGGATAGTAAAGATAATTCCAACTCAAAAGTAACAACCAGAAAATTGTATAAACATCATTATTAACCAATTATTTCCAGCAGTGTTTTAAAAGATGAAAACATATAGCAATCTTAAGATCACCAAGTCACGATGTTAAAGATAAAATCTTCAATACTGTTGGCATAGACACTGCTTCCAGTAGACATCCATAGCCTCAACAAAGTTGCCATTTAACCCACTGTGACATCTGTATCTTGCCAAGAAGTTCTGGATCAGAATAAAGGACATTAAAGAGGGTTCCTTTTTTGCAAATTTTCATATACCCAACATTTCTTTGCTGCCAGTGGGCCTGTTCAGTACC
This sequence comes from Picea mariana, assembly GCA_032191745.1. Taxonomy (NCBI): domain Eukaryota; kingdom Viridiplantae; phylum Streptophyta; class Pinopsida; order Pinales; family Pinaceae; genus Picea; species Picea mariana. The sequence continues at coordinate 2,428 of JASDQU010359704.1, read as the reverse complement.
CCGACGAAGTTGTCTTGGCACCATGCATGCATTTACCCGCTGCCAGTAGACCTGTTCAGCATCCCGACGGGTTTACAAGCACTTCCCACAGCTCTTATTTATTTTGTTTTGTTTTTTCATGGTTATATATTTGAGCGGGGTGACGCTGAAAATCATGATTCTTTAACAAATTTTTTTTAGACCTCATCGAAATTTTTTAGAAATGTCCTTTATTTAGATCTAGAGATGTTTTATTTGCAAAAACAACTTCCTAATATAGGGAGACATCTTCTGAGTCATTCCTTTACAGAATAGGGACAGCGTAAAAAGATAATGGATGATCATGACGAACTTTACTCAAAGATCGAAATCGGTAAACTTCTTTCAAACAACAGACTTTTCCAACACAGATATAAATTTCAAAAATATACCATTGATGTTCGTACAAATTTTTAGGAAGTTATTTCAGCGAAGGAAATTTCTTTTATCTTTGTCTGAATAGCTCAGTGTACAGGTATGTGCATGTTCAAAAACACAAACTGAAAAAATTCAAAGAAAAAACAAAAACCAAAAGAAAACGAGAAAGCATACAAAAATAAAGATATGTACATAATATACAAAGGTTGTTATCAAGCAAAGTATCTCTTCAGGGCTTGGCCATTTACCGGGTAGGTGTCAAGCTGCCCTTCAAGATTCTGCAATCAAAAAGAATTGGGACCCAACTTTTCAGCAATTAAAAATGGTCCAAGCCACAGATTTTGAAATTTTGTGTGTTCTCCCTTTCCCTCGTGTGGTTTGTCCCACTTCAAAACGAGATCACCTATTTCAAAATTCCTATCAGAAGCAGAATTAGAATCGAACCAACTTTTAACCAATTGTTGATGTTGATCTAACTTACGTTTAGCTTGGGCTCTTACTTCTTCTAGCTTCATCAAAGCGTTAATCCAGTTTTCTAGAGGGGAACAATCTTCTTCTTGAACTTTTTGTGACAACTGAAGCGAGGGAAAGAGAATGTGAGATGGTAGAATTGCTTCTCTGCCATAAACGAGAAAAAAGGGGGAGTTACCTATATCATATTTTGGTGTAACCCTATCATCCCACAATGTGTTAAGCGGTTCATTGTGCCAATTCTTGTGATTTTCAACCACCGTTCTCTTGATTATTTTGATCAAGTTCTTGTTTGTTGATTTTGCTAGTCCATTTCCCTGGGGGTAATAACTAGCAGAATACTTCAACTTAATTCCTTTTTCTAAGGCAAACTTGCTCATCTCAAGAGAGGAAAAGTAAGAAGCATTATCGAAGACCAATCAGTTAGGGATACCGAAACGAGTGATGATATTCGAGTTTAGAAAGGCAATAACCTGACTGGTGTTGACAGTTCTTAACGCAGCAACTTCAGACCATCGAGTAAAATAATCCGTGGTTGTCACAATAAACTTGTGCTGTTGTGAGGATGGAGGGTTGATAAGACCTATGATATCAAGGCCCCATTGCTGAAAAGGAGAATCTACTGTAACGGGCTGCAAAGGAAAGGCTGGTTTTTGCAACCGCCCTGATGCTTTCTGACAGGTGATACATTTATGACACAAGGCATGGGCGTCTCTAAAAAGTGTGGGCTAGTAATAACCAGCTCGTAAAACCTTATGAGCAGCGGTGTCACCACCGAAATGACCACTAGCTTCTCCTGCATGCAACTCTAGCAAGACCTTCTCTTCTTCATCTTTTTCAAGACAACACATCAGTACGCCGTCAAAAATTTGACGAAACAAGATACCATTAACCAGATGAAAGTAAGAAGACCTTAATCTCAACGCTCTTCTATTAGCGAGGTCTAGGTGACGGGGGGCTGAACCATGTTCAAGACAGAATCTAATATCATCGTACCAAGGACTAACAGGGTTTTGCACGCAACATATTAGACTTTGTTCGCTTTGTCCTAGGTTTGACGTATCACTTTCTTCTTGATGTCCTGACTCTGAATCAGCAACCAACTTACATAATCGTTGGCCTCTCACTATCTGAGCTGGGGTGATTTCTAAGTCATACTCCTGCAAAGAAGTGACCCAGTTGGCTCTCTTTTCTCCTAGTTCCTTCTGCACTAACAGGTTCCTTACGGCTGGGTAAGGGACAATGAATTTCGTCCTCGACTTCAAAAGATAGGACCGGAAATGCTTAACTACTTTGAAAATAATGTAGGCTTGCCGAGCTACCGCTGGGTAATTAATTTCAGCGCCTTTGAAAGAGGAGCTCATAAAGGCGATGGGTACTTTGTTGTTTTCAACATTCTTTTGGGTTAGGACGGCGGCATAAGAATGGCCAGAAGAAAAAGTGTAGAGTGTAAAGTCTTGCAAAAAATCTAGGCTCATGAGAGACAGAGCGTCTATTATGGCCTTCTTTATCGCATTGAAAGATTGGTTTTCTAGGGGTCCCCAGTGATATTGGTGTTATC